>JASANE010029646.1:0-55783 GCA_030248225.1 Trileptium ribeirensis
CGTTGTACAGCTTCGAGGCGGTTGATGATTGTCTAGTATTGAGAAAACCAGATTATTGAGCCATATTCCAGCACAGGGTGGACGTATGCCTTGTACAATGGGATGATGACGGCTGGCGAACTGGCTGACGCACAGCGACGGATCAAGTCGAACCTGCGATTAGGCTTCTTCTCAACGTAATCAACATTGTGGTTGAAACGCAGGTCATCCGATAAAATGATCCCAAGATCACGAATAAATGACACTCGAAACGGCGCGAAGCCGGTATGTAAAATCAATACTGGGTCGAATGCGGGATGTATGGCACTTTGCCAACTTCGGAACCAGGAGGGATTCATCACACCGCAGCTCAAACTCATACAAAGCTCTAAGCAGAATTTGGCAACCTATCGCACCGTTGATGCGCCGTCGCAAATCTGAAATAAAGTAAAGGAAAAGTGAAATAAAGAAAAGCCTTCGACCTCCATCTGGCCGGCTCAAAAAGTTCAGCGTGGCGCGGCGAAGGGGTGTATGCGTCAGGTCGCGTAGTATGTCGAAATTTTAAAAGCTCACAACTTTTTCCAATTTCGCTCAATTTTTCCATATTCCCCAAGCCCTTACCAATATGTATCCTTTTTTCCAATTTCCGATATTTTCCCTAAAATTACAAGGTATTGCCAGTTTGCGTGAAGTTGTGCCCCACCAATAGGTAAAGGTGAGCGGCGGCGTCAGGCCCTATTGGTGAAGGTAGGCTGATGTCTGGGAGTTTCGTGCTGGGGTTTCCTACGTATCATGATATACATCCCTACCACAAGCTGTGTGCGCCGTTAGCTGCTTATTCTTAGTGTATGAGAAAATTTAATTCAGCATAATACTAAAGACCATGCAACGATGAGGTTCAAAGTTCCAGCGGGCGGCAGGATAGATAAACCAATCATCGGAAGGAAGAAGTCGTCAAGGGGATAAATTTTCGAAATTTTTGAAACTCAACATTTTTAATTTGTTCCAATTTTGTCCAAATTTCCCCCAGATTTTTTGTCCATTTCGTCCATTTTCTGCAATTTTCTCTTGACTTTTCCTAATTTTTATAAAATTCTCCACGTTACTTTGGTGCGCGGGGTACAGAGAAAACGTGGGAGCGGACTTCAAAGGGGCGGTAAAGCTACCTGTTATAAGAATAATGGGAAATCGGCGTTAGCCATGAAAGGGATTTTATCTTCAAGAAATAAATCCCCCTGCCCTATGAGCGTGTATTCCAAAGATTTAGTCTGAGCTTGTATTAAAGTGTTATTCTGATTCGCGAAAAGAAGATGTGCCTCCCGGCAGACGAACCCCTATTTCTAATGTTACTCTCTATAAACACTGTAACAGGAATGTTCCGGTCTGTTACGTCTGTCTCTACCAGCATTAGAAATATGTATATACTCGTTTGCTTTTCGCATTATAGACTTAGCAACTGGTGTGAACAATGGTTGTACCACAAGCTAAAGTTGAACAGAGAAATCGAGCGATAAAATTTCAATAGAGCTACAACTCTATAGAACCCTATCGGAAACTAATTAGTGACCGCTGATGTCATTCTACGTATAAAAGTTCAAAAATGTGACCGTCGGGGAATGGGAAGCCACAGGCAGGTTATCGCTAAATGGACGGTAAAATATCCATAGCCTAGCGGGGTAGTTAAAACCAACAGTATCGGGTTTAAGGACGTTTAAAATAAGGGGCGCAATAAACGTTGTGACAGTTAAGTGACGACAACAAACAGTGGATACTTCGATTCGATTTCAATAAATAGGCTCGTGACAATAACTGTTATACGGATATTCGGAAACGCGGGCACGATTTGATGGCCCGTACCCGGTTAGAGATCGAGATATCGGGAATACATTCCGGATACGATTCGGTGCGAAATTTTATGCTTTTTCCATTGACCAAATCGCTCTACGGTTTAGTTATACAACCTAGGTTAAATTGCAATTAAACCTTGCAATTGAATCAAAACTGTCGTTCCTTACGCTACATTTGGCTGCTTCGATCGTTTGGTCGTAGTCCGAACAAACAATTCAGCGTGCTAACGTGGGTCTCGATTAGCCCAACCGTTGTGTTGATGTGCAACTATCGCACCCGTTTTACGCGTCTTTTGTATCATTTACCTTAAAGATATGTGCGGCAGGGCCGGATGTTGTCACAGTCTGCCGCGGCTCTAAAGCCGATTAGCCAGTGTGACATTTTTTGGGTCGATCCAAACCATACAAACATATAACAGCAACGCGAGCTAAGAAATTGTCACAAGGACCGGAATTGGCTCTAAGAGCAGAAATATATGACGATAATGGAAAATGACGAAAAAAACGGAAATTCGTGATATATGTGTGTAACAGGACCGTTCCGGCCCCGTTACGAATGTTCAGGATTCCCACACCCAAAATTGTATTGGAACACGCTGGCACCGGCTCACATTCGTACATAAAGGACGTCATATTTTAAGCATAACTCGTTTGTATAAAAATGTATTTTACCAATGAATCATTTTAACCATAACTCGTTTGTATAAAAATATCGTATTTTACCATTGCATCATTTTAACCATAACTCGTTTGTTAAAAATGTCGTATTTTACCATTGAATCATTTTGACCATGAATCGTTTATATAAATGTCACATTTCACCATTGAATTATCTTAACCATGAATCGTTTGTATAAAAATGTTATATTTTACCATTGAATCACTTTAGCCATGAATCGTTTATATAAAAATGTCATATTTTACCATTGAATCATTTTAACTATAAATCGTTTGTATAAATATGTCATGTTTTACCATCGAATCGTTTCAACCATAAATCGTTTCGTATAAAGATATCACTTATTGAATCGTCTTAACCATGAATCGTTGGCAGTGCATAATTTGTTAATATAGTACTGACTTTCCTTCCGGGACGAGTATTATGAGTTGAACGAAATAGGGAAAACTAAGCTGCCTCAACCGACTTGTAAGACTAGACATGGAGCCCCACACCGATGGAAACTGGAAATTAGGTTGAAACCCAACCAGCAGATGTTATATGCTAAAGCTTTGACGGTTATGACCGTCCGGGAATAGGAGGCCCCTGGCTGCACGTTCAAGTTAACAAGTTATTAAGACGAAAATCAAAAATATTAAGTCTACCTGGTTTTAGCCACACGTTGAGTAATGGTCAAGGGAAATCACCATTCACAAACAACTTACTTTAACTTACGGCAGCTTTCGGGCTTACCAAGAACGACGGATACCGTGTTACTTTAATGGCCCGCACCCGTCTAGGGCAGTATCATCCGGGAGTAGCCGGAGCATGTTGGTAAAATTGCTTTACGCCAAAATCGCCCCGGCAACGCCGGAACTTCGCTTGTAACGTGTAGAGACTATCGCTACTTACGCTAGGCTGGATTGTCAACGCGGAATCCGGACTGTTACCTTCCATATATTTAGGACATACTATATATAAAATATGTATATGTATATATATGTGTATGCCCCTTGGACGACTCTTTCAGGTAAAATCGCCTCGTTTCCTTAGCCCTGTTGTAGTATGAGACTAATGCAAGCCCCCCCCCACATTCCAACATCCTCGTTGTCCTACCCCCACTGTTGTACCGGTGCATGCGACCCCTCGTTTTCTTCATAGGACTAGCTCAGTCCCACGACGTGTGCCGGATCTCCGCCCGGATCCCCGCTGACTCGCTGTAGTCCCTCAAAGGTGCCTTGAACCCTGTTACCAACCACTGATGGGCACCGATAATTCGAGATTTTTCTCCCAACTGCAAAATGGGCGAGCCGCCCCTCATTGGATTCGTCTCGACGAGATATCTCCAAAAATACCCCACGGGTCTCGGTCCACCGCACCGTTAACTCGGGACAACCGGCCAAAGCGGCCCTACCGTAGTCGCTACTCTCTCTAATCGCTGTAATTTTAGCACCATTTTCACCCTTGCCGCCCCGCTAGCGATATCATCCCTCATTCGAATTGCCGTCTAACGTTGAGTCCAACGACACCCGGCGGGCGTTGCTCCGCCCAACCGTTAACACAGGAGAGCCCTCTAAAGCTTCCCAAAATTATCTATATAGGAACCCACGGGTGGGTTCCGACCCGCTATTACGACTTCCCCCCTCATGTTTGGTACCGATCGACTCCATTCTTCGTCCTGGGACCGAATCTAACCCCAGCCCCCTGGAAATCCTCCGGGTTTCAATTGTCCCACAGCCCGCCCGCTTCCCGTCTCGCTCTCGCGGTGACCTCGCTGTCCTTTGTTTTCTTGTCCTCGTTCTCTCTCTAACCGACATTTCTGGTCGGTTTTCTTCTTTGTTGTTGTTGTTTTGGGTGTGCTGTGTATGTGTATTTATCCTGAGCGACCTTTCTGTCGCTCAGAACGCCAACATGCCTAATGTGTATTGTGTGTGTTTGTGTATGTGTTCGTGTGCCTTCCATGAGTATTTTATAGATAGATCTATGTATATATGTATGTGTATATATATGTATGTATATATATATTATGTACATAAGGACACAGAAAAACAGACGGACGAGTACACCACGTACTAAAAGGCGTTAAAATTGTAAGTTTTCCGGACGGACAAAATACGGACGGTTAGGACGAAAGGGGGGGGGCGAATTTAGCGCCCTCTCGCGGACCCTAGGGGCCTTGGAGCCGGGCCCCTGACCAGCTAGGAGTACTTTTAGGATTTGCCCCGCCTCTGACCTCGAGACGGGCATTTTCCCGCCGCCGGTTCCCCCCGGCGGGACTTTGAAACATAGGCATTCGCATGAAAATTTCATATAAGCTCGATTCTTTTCGATGTTTTTGGATGTCCTCATGAGCGAGGGTCATCTTCAAAGCAGCTTAGTTGGGAGGGCGGCAAGTCGAGAACCACAAACCCTGAGCCGATCATCGCTGAGTTAGGACTGGTTGGGAAGATCAAACAATCAAAGGTCGAACAGATTGTCACGCAAATTGGGGTTGAAGAAGGAAATTGCGTGACCCAAAAGTACTCGCAATGGTTTGAACTAAGCTGGGACCGGAAGCCGTTTAAACGTTGTGAGTTTAGGATCCGATTTCGCTGGACATCCGGCGATAAGGACGGGAAATTGGGATTTCAGAGTTTACTTTTCTCGAGAAAATTGGGACCAAAATCACAGATGGTTAGCTTCCGAGTACTCGGAGGGTTCAAATTTGATGTCGGCAAATTAACTGAAGCCGACTCTCCCTAAGGACATCGACGGTTTACGGTAGCCGTCACAATTTGAATTTCCGGAAGTGTCCCCAATTGGACAATGAGCTAAAAACGTAAAAAGGTGGGCGTCAAGAAATCGCCAACGATTGGACGGCGACAAAATCGCCATCCTAATATACAAGCAGAAAATTCGAGGCGACGACCAACGCGTCGACTCGTCGAATCAGTCGGACTTCGACAGCGTGGAGTGCGGTCGACACCGGCTCCGACGCACTGTTCTATGTGTCTAGTTTTCATATGGCTCTGCTTTTCTGTCGCTTTTCGCTTTTGCTTCGGATCGATTCGATGGACGAAAGGTTTCCGCGTAGGTGTATACCTCGCGAAGGGGGTTCAGCTGGTGCTGCCCCAGGGATCAACGTCCGTAAGTACTTGAAAGTTTAGTGGATGCAGGGGTTTAGTTTCCCTGCCGAATGAAGAGTAACAGACCATTCGCTTAAGTATCTCATGAACGTAGCATGTCTCTCGCCCCTAGGTAGAATCAATCGCGTTTGGGTTTCGCCTACCCCGGCCCCTCAGAAAAACTACGCACAATCTTAACTAGAATCCACCTCTAGAATCGAGTTCCGACGTAGGAGGCGTTAGGCGATTTAGGGTACATCCATACAGAGCGCTGGGAGGACTGTTTAACTAATTCGAAGTCTTTCTGATTCCCCGTGGTCTTAGGTAGGGCACAACAAAATGGACACTTCTCGTCCAGGTTTTACATGACTTGCCTCTTTCGAGTTAGGATCGTCGAATTTTCCTGAGCCGACCACGGTAAAATTTCTTGAACGTGCATGCCACAGAAAATAGGGAATTGTTCAATGATTTGCTACTATGGTTTCTAAATTTGTAGCGTAGTGCAATGTTCAACGCCCATGCCGTGTTTGGGTTTGAATCGAAACGCAGATTAGGAACGGAGAACTAGCCTCCGTTGGGCTTTAGGAAGCCCGCAAAATTTCTTTTATTCTTTTGAGTTAAGAAAATTTGGGAACTCAAAAGACTAAACAAATTCTAGGTAACGTGTCTTGAGCATAAGGTGTTCGCCGTTCCCAAAGGAACGCTGGTAATGGCTTATCTCGGTTTTCTTTTGCTGTTGTTTCACAGTATTTGGATGTGTTCGGATTAATAAAATCTTGTAGGAACATTGCTCCAGCTTTAAGGTAAACATCGTAGGTATCGCAAATAAGCACTCGCTTCACCGTGACGACTGACCGGAAAGCGCTAGGTAATACCCCGTTCCCCAAAATACCCCAGTGCGCGGCCAACAGGGCAAAGCCCCTAGCCGACTCAAAATTCCGTTCACCCCAGCTGATGCCGCGTGTGGACAGTTTGATATTAAAACTTTAGTTTGGAGTACTCTAAAATGGGCCACCGAAACAATCAAATTTACGAATGTTCACCATAGTGTAGCAGCATGGTTCTCCCTCGAGGCCAATGTCAGCAGATAAGCATGGTTAAATAGGCCGACGGCTGGCACTATGGCAGTATTCAATTAACGCCTTTGCGGGAAGAACACTTCGTGCCCTCACCGCTACAATAAAAATTTATTTACCCCCGTCCCAATAAGGAAAACTAATCGCCTCGCTCTGGCCATTTAGGCCCCAAACCAAGCAAGTGCAAATCCCCGTTTTTCTTTGGAGCGAGTTGATCGCTGTGTTTAGCTTGTTTTTACTTTTATGCTGGTTTGCCCGTTAGGCTATGTGTCCTGTCTGCTCAGATTCCGTTTTTCACAGTTTCAGTTCTTGCTAGTTCATTTTTCCCTTATCATGAATCGATCCTGCACGGGGAATTTAAGCCCGCTGCAGAATCATATGTATTAACCAGTCAGCCATAGGAACACAATAACATCGACTACTTAGTCGATGATAACTCAACTGCACTACAGTGCAGTTGAGACACTGCAGCATTGCAGTGTAATAAGAAAAAGGTAGCAATAGAGAGAGGCAATGAAACTGCAACCAAAGAGAAAACAAAAGACGCGAAGGCGTCCGGGGCTGATCGCCCCAGGCCCAGCTACTCCAAACGACCCCGAGGATAAGAGACAAGGCCGAATAACCGATCGGCAAGGGGCATGCTGCCCACTAAACGTGCTCTCACAGTGCCCCTGTCAAAATTCCTGCATAGGAAACGACTTGAAATCAATTTAACCGAGCTCGCCCCTGGGGCGGCCTCGTATATTATCTAGAAGGGCGTGTCGTGTCATTCAACGTCACGACCGCTTCCCCTTGCCCGAATGTGATGAATTTACCCCCCCCCTTCCTTTTTCTCCTGCTTCCTGTTCGGTCAGTCGTACCGTTGATAGACAAACTCATCGGAGACGATAGAGTTAATTATTCTGTAGGCACAACAGTCGGACTTACGTTGAGTAACAACCGGACCGTGTCAGTATTAGCGTCGCTAGAGTTGAGCTCGCATAGTCAGGTCCTGTCCCCACTCTTTCCCTTAACCTAGGCTAATGTCAGTCACCATACGTTTGCAATGGTATGATAAGGAGCATTTTCTGAAGCACTCTAGGGCCCATGCTTGCTCTGCCCCATAGCTGAAATAATCGCTAACATTGGGCTAAAGCAGGGATAACCGCCCCTAGACCGCGCACGCGCGGGTATCTGCACGCGCCGTCCGTGTTTTCCCTTTTAATGTCTTGTCCCCCATGATGTATCGGACCGAAGCGAACACTGCGAGCTGCTGCTAGGCTTCCCCGATTCGATTTACTTAGTTCGCCCCAATATTTGTTCACAAACACTCGTCCCCAAGATAATATTTGATCATGTAAATACTTTTGTATCTTTGACACCGAGTAGAGTCTTATTGCATACCGAGATGATACGGATTTTCATGGTTTGTCCGTCGGGACGAGCAGGCACTGCTCGCCATGGCTTGTGTGCGAGAATGTCGCAAGCACTGGCGTGCATGGCCTTCCGACACGTTCATTTTCGTTTATTACTCAAACTAAGGAATAAAATCATAGGATCACAAGCAAAATTCAACTCGTTCACGGCGATAACTCGAAAAGGTCCCCAAGAATTTAGTTTCATTACATCGAGATCGAATTTATTGAAAGGAGCAGGCCACGCCATTGATTTTCCGACATTAAACATTCAGGGCCCGGCGGAACCCTGTGGGGGCCACAAAGGCTACAATGCTCTAGCACGGAGCATAATAAGACCTTACTTAATAGGTAAATCAACTTGAGCCTCAAATTTCTAAAGACATTTTCAGCTTTTATTCTAACACTTAACACAACAAATTAGAACTAAACAACTTCCGATGAGTCTAAGGTAGGGAATAGCGGATCGGCTCCATGACCTGTGAGCAAGTGTCGGTGCTAGCCTCCCTGGGGGACCTCAGAAATCATACCAGAAACTAGAAACGTGCGCAACCAATCGGGCGGGGTAAGAACACACCCCGTGAAGCGCGCCTGCGGCTTGCTAAGCTCCGTAGCTTCTTGGGTCTGACCAAGAATAGGATCAAAATTTCAGCACCTACGGTCCACCCTTGAGGTTACGATAGCCGGGGTCGTATGATCATGGTGTTAGGAAGCTGCGCCATGCAGCCGCGTCACCGTTATTACATATGGTCGTATATTGCTAAAATATCTTTCCAATTACAAGAGTATAATTTTCATGTATGAAAGGTTGTGTTTTACATAGGTACTAGGTCCGCTTGTAAAAAAGGCACCTAAGCAAAATTTTTGAAAATAGCGATATTTACGTATTTATTCTAGCTGTATTTATGCCTCTTACTTTAAGTACTACTAATCAGGCCTTTTTCGAGCCTAGACCTAAATATTTTTCCTCTAGCACAATCGGCTAAACTGAACGTAATAAATATGTTTTCAGTAGTCCGTCCCGGCTATGAAACCCTGAGACATACCTCTTCCGCCTCGTACAAACATGCTAGAATAGCTTAGCTATTTATTTTATTTATGAAGGGCCGGATTTGGCTACGCCTTTTTGTCAAGAGCCGGAATTGGGTCTATGGCGGAATTCAGCCCTAGGTGCCCACATCTTAAAGTAAATGATGCATTATATGTTATATTACAGTAATTTACCGCGGTTTTGTCCATTTTTAAAAATTCTCAATATTTTACCCTGTTGGCAACTACAGGCATGCGACCCCTTGTTTTTTTTTCGTCTGCATTTGACAAACGCAGAAATACACGACGAATCTCCATCTCATCCTTCGTTGGCTCGCTATAAGTCGTCAAAGTACCTCCAAAAATAGGCCTTGTCTGTTAGTCAAGATAAGATTACAAAATTTTTATTTTTATATTTATAGTACGCAACTCGCATTTCGTTGTATTAACCGAGACGTATGCAAATATACCCGGCGCGCCGTTCCATTTAATTCAAAACAGCTGGTAATAACGCCCCCACCGACACCACAATTATCTTTGTTTTCGTCACTTTAGTTTTTTTGTATTTTATACCCGTGGGACCGAGGCGTTAACCCTAATTCGAATTGTCTCGTTATGGAGAGTTCAACGTTTCCTTGCGTGAACCGATCTGCCCAGCCGTTAACTATGGCTGCCTGTCAAATCCCCTGCACTAACAAATGTGAATCGGCCTTTTAACTGGGTAAAATCCTAATTACGTGCGTAACCTCCTCGTGTTTGGTGTCGTTCGAGCCCTTTTCACCTCCTCTGTTCAAATGCAACTCCGGCCTGATGTCCTGGGAATCTCTCGCCCACAGACACTTCCAGCGCCACTTTCTCTTCCTTTCTTTACTCTATATTCGTCCCGTTTGGTCGTTGTTTTAGATCCAGCCAAAATGGTATACAACTTTTATATATGGATGTCTATGAAATAAATTCATATTATAGTTAAAATTCATTAGTTTTATAAACTCAGGATTGGCATACATACATACGGGTATAGACGATATAGAGGAAGGCTTGGTGTAGGGTGGTAGTTCCGAGGTGTCCCGGCAGGGGCTGTGTCTTGTGGAGTGTACAAAATAATAGCTGAGTGGACGCGCTGATGCACAGTTGAAGATTCGGGATTTTAAATTTATACAAACTTTGATGCGAAAAAATTCGTTAAATCGGTATAGCTTACGCCAGTTCAATCTTAATGGTCCAATATTTGCTCATTTAGCCATTATCAATATATAGTTTCTTATCGTAAAGCTGAAACAACGAACTTTCCGCGCGAACCGGAGCAAAATTTTTTCACTTCAGATATATTTCCAGTGCGCGGCCACATCTACTCGTGTCGCGACTTTGTTTTTAACTTGCCTTTTATTTTATTTAAACAATGTTCAGACAGTACTTTCGTATGTGCACATATCGCTTAAAATTTTTTTTATGTGCGCTCAGCTTCTTTTGAGGTTGAAAAGTCAAATCAGTAAGTGTAAGAATCATTCCATTAACAAAGCAATTCGTTGCAAAATGTAATCTCGCGAAAATTTTTTAACATCCGTAACTACATTTTGAACAGGTGCACATGTTTTATCTACATATAGTATATATCTATAACATAGGCTATTATAAAGTTCGATGCTATGCGTCGCAAATATGAAATCTAATCGCATATCGGTTTCGCAGTCTTTTAGTTGATACCACGCTTATAGTTGTACGATCGTCTGTTTTCCTCGGACTCTTAGTTAATACAAAGTGGACGTGGCCGATTTCGACTGAGCCATTCTGTCATGCGTTTAGAAATGCTGCTTAATGATAACAGTGGTTAATAATCAAAAGATAGGCGAATAAACATCTCAATTGACATTTCCCTTCTTATACCGCATGCGGTATGGAAATCTCACCTTCCCAGAAATTTAACTGTTTATTTCCTATGTGTGTTTGTTGGACTAGTGTTATTAATTGGAGATGTCGTTAATTAATAACAGCTATAGAAAATATACGGAGATGTTTGGTACATCGTATTAATACAGTCATCAATTAAATAAATAATAACATAATTACAGAATAGTGAGTTAAAATAAAATCATATGCAATCGGATGTCAGTTGTTCATCCGGAATGATGACGAGACATTTCTGAACTGGATATATATTTAACGAAATACAAGATTTTCTATGCCGACGCTATGATGCTGTAGCAGAATGTTCGCTTCGATGCGAATCAACAAAATTGTTCTGACTCTGTTGCTTATCTCCGCCCCGCCGTAGGTAACATACACGTTGTGTGATGTAACAAATTGTGAAAGCATGAAGTATGGAACTATGACATCAGAAAAATGCAAGTAAACTCAATTCAAAAAATTGGTAGTTGCACAGTCGTATTTCGGGTATCGTTCTTTATGTTGAACCTGATGAACCGTTGCCGAGCCGTTGAACCCGTGGTCAGCCATTAAGCCGTTGGTTGGCAGTCAATCCGTCGGCCCGCTTTATAAGCATCAAGGTCCTTGGCTAACACGGCTCAAAATTTTATCGGTCGAACAACTGTTGGCTGTTGCTCAACACTAGTTTGCATAATCTTTACAACATAGTTAAAACAGTCAAGCCCCAAACTTTGTGTCAAAACATAAAGTAAGTTCGTTTGTCATCAACCCAAGTTATTGGTAAAACCTATTTCGTGCGATTTTAAACAGCGTTTACGTGAGAACAAAACTAATTCAAGATCTTAATTATACATGCTCGAGGTCCGAGCCCTACGGTGGGTAGCGACAGCCTCTGGGAAGCGGTGGGGGTGGATCAGGGGCGAGTACAGCCTTTTCACTTTGGGGGGCTATAGCCCCCACGGCATTTTGCCCATAAAAATATTAGCTTCTTTATATAGCTCAAATGTGGTCAAACAAAGAAAAATATTTACACATACACAACACAAACTTAACGATGTCAAATTGAAGTATAAACACAGTTAAATTAAAAATTTTTTAAACAGTTGAAAACATGTAAAATATGGTTAAACGATCACAACTGGTACGGTACTTCAGATTTGCTGGACATGCCACAACTATCAGGACTTAACCTTACGTACGCTTAAAATAGGCTAAAACTTCCAACAATGGTTCCACAACAGATAATACAATTCGAGTTCTTGGTCCAACAAAAACTGTTAAAAAGTTTGGTTTATTTTAATCCACAATTTCATGAGAATTTTTAATTGATACGTTTTTGTCTATCTATAGATGTTTACACAAAACAAAAAAGTATTTCACAATTTTTGTCTGAATTATTCGAAACAAGCACCACATTCTATATCGTTCAAAAAGCGGCTCTGCAAGTTACTCAGATAGGTGTAACACTAGCCACCACGCATACATGATAGCGTTTTTATCATAACATAATACGTCTGTTGTTGGTACAGTCAACACTATTATCTCGCGCCTCCCGCAGGAATGGCATCCCTGCGAAGATATCGACAACAGAATCTAGATCTAAACTACGACACAAACCACCTTCAATGCTGATAAGTGCAAGATTAGACAACCGTCCTTCGGTCATAACAGAACGTAAATAAGTCCGGATGAGCTTCAGCGCTGAAAATGATCTTTCTGCTGCAACATTGGCAATTGGTAGCGTCAAAACTAGCTGCAAGCATTTACGAAAACACGGAAATCCCGTCGGTGGCGGCAGAATTTCGACTAAATTGCATACCGTTGATGGTGGACACGATAGATTTTCCACAACATTTTTGCACACAGCGATCTCTCCTTTTAGTGATAAAGTGTTCAGTTTATATCTAGTGGCCATGTCGGTGATGGCTTCTACATCCAGAAAAGTGCCGCTCGTTGGCATGCACGCCAAAACACCTCTCTTGATAGGATCCGATAATGGTGGGAAACGTCGCTTCATTTCAAAAATTATGCGATCCATAACAGGATAGAAAACACGTGTACGTAGATAACTTCCTGCATCAGTACCCTCTCTCCATCATCGCGATCACGCCTTCCAACCGTGGTTTCAGTGTAATAGTTTGCGAGACGAGAATTGATTTTGTGTGCGTGCTTTTTGGTGCCTGCTAATGATATGGCAACATCGATATTTAGCTTATTGGCTTCATTAACCATACTTTCATAAAGTTCCTGAAAGTATTCGTCACATCGTTTTTCTCCAACACCTCCACGTGTTGGTTTGCTAATTTCATGGCGGAGGGCAGGTCACAATGGGGAGACTGAAATGTTGCAGAAAGCGGCTCGATTTGGGATAACAGATCAGAAAACACGAAGAGGCAGCATGCAAATCGAATGTCCCTCCACATTGTCTCGAGTCCAGTAGCTTCAACTTGGTCGTCGCCGCAACCCACTTCCGAAATAATACCCAAGGTATCAAGGAGTGCGCCGAAACGGCTATGTATCGCATCCACCAATCGATGTCGATAATTCCATTTGTGTTGGCACATTTTTGGCAATTTTATTGGAGCCAGACCTTTGTCTTCTTGGACTTTTTTAAAAAGAGCTACTCGCTGTAACTTTGCATTTATAAATATATCCGTTTTATTGAGAAGTGAAATAGCTGACTAGCTATGCTCACATCACCCACAGCAGATGACCATACTAAAGCCAATCTGTGACTGTTACAATGAGTAAAAACGCATGGATTGTTAGCTTTGTCTCGCAATAGTTTCTGAACACCACCGTGCGATCCTAACATGACCGCAGCACCATCTGTAGACAACCCCACAGAGTCTTCAATATCAAGTGTGAAACCCCTTTCGCTTTGCTTTAACACACAATTGATTATCTTATCTGTTACCGATGCTGCGTCTAGCTCGTCGTGTTTAAGCTCTTCAAATCCGGGAAATATTTCAAAAACTTGAACCTTATTATCTTCCACGGAAACATAACGAAGACATGTCGATAAGTTATCACAAACTAAATCAGTGCAACCGTCAGTTATTGAACTCGTTGAAAGTAAATGACTCATACCATCCCCATCCCCGTTATTTCCGATTTTGAGCAGTTGCGGTTAAAGCCGCACCTCAATATGTGGGGTAGGCAAAGCGAGGTGAAGCTACAAAAATTAGGGGGCTAATGCCCTCATGGCCTTGCGCCATGTCCCTTTCTGATAGATCCGCCACTGACTCCGATTCAAAAATATGTAGGTAGATACGTAGATAAGGTAAGTAGAGCATATTTATACATAGATATATACAGATAGAGATATATAGACAGTGATGTTTATGTAATATACTAAATAAAAACCAACTAAAATTGATAAAAAGCTAATGACTCGCAGACGAAAACGAAAGATAATATAAACACAAACACAAACGGGACACGAACAAAAAAACATGTATGTGCGTTAGATGAACGTGATATACGTATCCACAACATAGGTGTCTTGTGTAGCTCTCGTATGATTCATTTCATATGGGGGGGTAAGCTGATTTCATTTGGGGGTGCTAAAATTTTCGTTTGGGGGGGGGCTTAGCCCCCACAGCCCCCCTTGTCCTCGCCACTGGGGTGGATCGAATTTTGGATTCCCAGTGGGGTGAGTAAGTAGGTGCGGGGCGGGAGATTATCCACCATTAACATTTTTCACGCATGTCACGATATTTCTGAAACAAAACCATCCGACGATTCGCTGGGTTTTTATATATTGATAAGCCGTCCAGATAAAGGTAGAATAGGCAATAAGTGATCAGTCGTAAAACGAACTTTTGCCGTTGACTGTTTTAATGAATTTTGTGTAAAAGTTAGAAATAAATAACATGCAAAACCAACAAATCATCAATCGTATAACGTAGATTTGTTGTTGTGACGGTAATTGAGTAGCACCACATGTAACTTGTTTTTTCAAGACGAAAAACATTGCTTAGAAAAGCATGCACCAACGCCCAATTTTGTAGCACACGGATATCCTCTATTTTTGTTTATGTCATATAACGTTCGCGCTGTATAACTGTCGTTATGTTCAGTACCTGTGGTATATCGGATAGCTCGCGCGTTACATATAAGGCAGGCTAGGGAAACCATCCGCCCAATAATACGACACCTCAACAACCAAGACATCCGGCCCTTCCCGATTCGAGGCAGTTGAATAAGATCTGCTAATTTACGTTTTATGTCGTCAGAGTAAATAAAGTTTCGAAATCTTTGGGACTCAAAATTATTCTTAATTTTTGCCAATTTTCCTCCCGAAATTTGTCAATGTTTCCCAGTTTTTGTCCATTTCGCTAAATTTTTGACCATTTTCCCCCAATTTTGCCTAATTTTTGTCAAACCTTCGTGTGCACCACGAGCGTGGAGGAGGGTTACTGCGCCTTCGGGAGATCATGCTTCATCCCACGGTCTCTTCGCTGCTACGACAGGGCGTCCGAGCTTCAGGTGTATGATGTATACTTACCTGTGGTATGTATTTACTACCTAAAATACAAAGTGGTTTCAGATATATGTGTCAAGTATATTTACAATGAACATATACCTATGTGTGTTTGCTGATACATGTTTGTTGAAAATTTGTGCATCGCGGTGGCGATATTGTTAAATTAACACGAAATATTCATTTATCATCTGCGCGAAAATCTACAGTTGCCAGTTGACAGATCTAAAGCTGTCTCAACCCTGTCAGAGTTAACGTTGTGCCAATAAATCGTCTTTCCGCATTGTATAAAGTCTTATGTGTGCAATTTAAAACTTGTATTATATAATAATTGTGTAATCTGTATTTCGTACATATCAAAACATATTTCTATTAATTTCTGCATTAAAATATGTGGCCACTACTATAAGATATTTATATTACATAGCTAGTTACGTAGATTGTCGCTGGTTTTCATGTTTCTGTTTTTGTTTCTCCAACTTTCAGAGAAATAAAGTCCAACGTTTTTACCGTAGTCGGGAATTTACCGACCTAGAAACTAAATTTTATATACTTAGTGTATTTTATTTGATCAAATATTCGGTCTATTTGTGCCCTGAAACGCTAAACCCGCCGACTACGTCTTCTTGATCAAAATGGGTCCCAAAGGGTCAAGGGTCACATTTCGTGAAATTTAGCCATCCATGTATCCATCTTTCGCGACCTATATATTGGGATAGATGCTTCTCAAGTTCACTTTCCGAAATCAGCCCGTCATGAGTTGCAACTATGCTGAGCTCCAGTTTTTTTGTCAGGCGACTCTAGGCCGCTATGGCTCAAATTAGGGCATGTCGATCCATGTTCACTTAGCACAGTTTTTTGCTATCTGACATGTTATTTCGGATAAGTACGTCCATCTTTATGTAATTTTTTAGCACGCTTAATACAACTTTGTTAGTGTCAGAGCCCTATGGTAGGTTGCGGTACGATATTCCAGGAGATAGATGATTTATGGTCTGCCGTCCTATTCGCACAGAAGACCTTTTTGCTGTAGCTATGCTATTGTTGGTGGAGTACGAAAACATTGTTATATTGGTTATCAACCAGGCTGAATGCGAGGGTATTGCAGTTGAAGAGCTGATGTTGCTGTATCGTATCTTTCAATGGTGATATGGAGTGTTTTAAGATTTCCCGACCTATTCTCACCCAAACATTTTTGGTTTTGTGGCATGTTGTTTCGGGGTGCGAAAAATGTTTAGCTTTTCAGCTTTTGTAGTTTCTCAACGGATTAACGACACACTAAGTATTGGTCACAAGTATAAAACCGACGGGTTTAACGGTTCAAATAACCATATAAGATTATCGTTCGGCTCCAGTAAGAAAGAAACTCAATGTTAATATACCAAAAATTAGAAAATGTCACTTTTTTGAGTACATATCTTTTAAACCCTGACTCAGTTCGAAAATAACTGCTTTGACAAAAGTGTAGAACAACAAAGCGCATGTCTTTCTTTACTTCTTAACTCATATGTGCGGGAACAGAAATCTGCTAAGTCACGTTCCTGTCTGGTTTGCTATAATTTTGGTAGTTAATATTGAAACTCTGCAATCACATATCTGGTCGCCGCACGTTGTATCCATCAGTGTAGTGCTGAATTGCGGTCCACAGGCGGGCAAAAGTTTTTTTGCTCAATTTAGCACTCTTTAAGGAAACTCCGCTTCCTGCGCCCCGCTTCCATAACTCTAACCTGTTGTAAACCCAACGAGCAATAAATTCTATCACAAATCGTAAAAATTTTACGTTTTGATGTGTTTTGCAAACTGTGTCATATTATTATTGCTGAAAGCGTGTTGACACAATTTGGTCACAATGGAAGTGTTCAATTATATTAAATTGATGTTGATTTGTGACATTACGGACAAGAAATAACCTTAACAGCACAACCACAAAGCTAATCGTACAATTGACGTATATAATAAAAATGTGAAAATTTGTGAACCAGTCATGAGTTGTCTGTGCCGAAAATATTCAAACGTGTGGGGGTAGGGGAGTGTGTTATCCTCTAACGGTTGGCCCTCGTCAGGCCGTATTTCCCCGACACGCCCCCTCCCCGGTCCGTAAACGCGCGAAAAATTTAATAAATTATGAACAAAATTATAAAAATTTTAACATAAAATGGGGAATATCATGAAGAGAAATTGAGGAGCGGAAGGTAAATTTTACCCTCTCATTGCTTACCCCGCATGGACCACGTGTTTCCCTAAGCCGACGTACCTTGGGTATCTGTGGTCTAAAGTACTCAAATTATTGTTTCTACAAATGTGCGTGTGACATGTCTGAACATTTTACTTTTATGTGCAGATAACAGGAAAATGGTTGACTGTCAAATGTAATGATGAAATTTAAAATTAGAAGTTCCACCTTATATGTGCGGTTCCTTGGGATTGGTATTATATGAGCCTTTATATTGTGTAAATAGGGGTGAGTCTAAATTTCGTCTGCTGGTGGCGTAAAGCTTCTGCAACTTTTTAATCTGTGCATTAATTATGTAACTGTCAGGTGAATTTGATATATTTATGTTTTAGTTTGGTTCTATAAATACTGCCAAATGTAAAGACTGTCAAATGTAATGATGAAATTTAAAATTAGAAGTTCCACCTTATATGTGCGGTTCCTTGGGATTGGTATTATATGAGTCTTTATATTGTGTAAATAGGGATGAGTCTAAATTTCGTCTGCTGGTGGCGTAAAGCTTCTGCAACTTTTTAATCTGTGCATTAATTATGTAACTGTCAGGTGAATTTGATATATTTATGTTTTAGTTTGGTTCTATAAATACTGCCACAACTCAGCGAAGATGGTGAAAATCATATGTTAGTTGATTGTGTATTTAGACATGTTAGCTGTATATGTATATACGTTATGCAGTATATATATTTTTTGTATATATAGATGTATAGCCCTAATGAAGCCATAGGAACAGTTTTTTGGACATAGTCGGAGCGTAATGTAACGTAGCGGAGAATGTGCATTGCAGGGGTGAAAAACTTTAAACTTCCGTCTGTGTGATCGACTATAACTCGGGAACGACGTAGCGGATTTTCATGATCTGGGACTCATTCCGCATAGTCGATTTACCCTGTAAATCCCTGAGGGTTTTTTATTTGAGGTCTGGTTCCGGGCTCAGAGGTCAAAATGGAGGTTTTTCACTGTATTTAGTACCCTTCACGGATGCTAGATTATTTTTATGTAACTCGAATTTTTTTTCTGGTGGTTTTATTTCATAATAAAATGTTAAATGCCGATGCCTTTTTTATTTTTCGTTTAAGACTTCTGTTCTGGAGTTATGGGATTTGAGGTATGGCACACTTGTCGTTGTGAGTTTATCGGCTTTCTTCGCGGCATGTTTCTTACCAAAACGTAACCGACATCTCCAATGGCGGCCAAAGGGAAAGGGGTGAACGCAGAGCGAGTTCGTGGAATACCCGAAAATAGGAGTAAAATCAAGAATAAGGGGTAGGAGCCACCAAAGGGATGGACCGGTCTACCAGCGATCGGAGATACCCTTTATCACTGGATGAAAGGTGCGCGAGTTCCAAGTGGTAGACATGTCATTGCTCACCGGAATGCTCACCGGAGACCCAATCCAACACCGCAAGCTACAGAAGTGTCACAGAGAGTTTGGACTTCGTGGATTGGGCGAGAAGCCGATGGTGATCGGCTTGTTTTCGCTTCAACAGTTTTTCGCTGCAACTGAAAGTAAAAGCGGCGGGACAACGACAGAAGCCTCACGATGCGACAGCGGTGAAGGCGTCATGTAGTCGCTTCTTAAACTGTTCGGTTGTGTTGGCTAAGACCACGTGTTCGGGAAGACTGTTCCACGTGGTGATTATGCGCTGCGCGAAGAAGTGATGGCGACAATCCAATCTGGCTGTACGCGGTGCACGGGGCTTGAGGCAGTGCTGACGTGTTCTGGTTCAGGAGCGATAGAAAAGAGACGTGACCATTCATAGTCCACCAGGCCATGCAGCATTTTATGGACCATAATGATGTCGGCACGCAGTCGGCGGTTTTCCAGTGTCTGTATCCCCAGATATGCTAGCCTATCTTCATAGTCCAAATCAGGAAGCTGATTGTCCCGGGCAGGGATATCAAGATTAGGTCAATGCCACATGTTTGATTGTAAGCTAAGTTGAATTGGCCGTGTGAACGTATACAGACTAATTAGAAATCATTGAACCTATGAGGGATTTAACCTATTACTGATTTACGCTTTATCAATTAAGCTTAAATTTTAAATCATTAGTTGAATCGAATTTTGAATAAGCAAGCTTAAATCGGTGGTTGAATTGAGAAATAAGATTGCCTGGAACAAAAGTTGGGAATTTAGTTATGACCTGATCTGGTGCACGCGGCACCGTTTAGCCATAACAGCTTTAGGACTGAGCTAAGGCTAAATTAATTTTCGGTTAGCAGGATCGCGTATCCGTGCTAATATTGACTGTACCCTGGTGAGTTCGAAGAACGTGCCGTGGGTAATAAATTTATGCTAGAAAAGCTCAAATGGAACTAATGAATTTCGAAATTAAACATGAGAATTTCAGCTATGTTGGTGAATGAGTTCGAGTAATCATGCTCTTAACCAGGTATACCACGTCAAATTCGTATAACGAGTTGTGGTATACATGTAGTAATTTTGAGGACACTAGGTTATAGCTATAAATGAAACCTTTATGTAAAGTTTGAATTGCGAAAACGTGCAAATTTAAAATGTGGTTAAAAAGGGTTGCAAAAAGGTTTTAAAATTTGGGAAGGAAAGAGGAAAAAACTAGAGTTACAATGTCACGAATGAAAACTAAGGGTTTTGAGTACAGCCTTTTCCTAGGCTGCAGCGAGCTCGCGTAAGCAAGTCTGCAGCATCTCAATAATGTATTTGCAAATTTCTCATACAATTTCAAATGAGGGTACCGCGCCCGCGTAGGCTAGCACACAATTTAGCTGAAAATCTACCAGAACGTGCTCTCGGGTGCGAGTTCTGGATTTAATTTAAAAAAACTTCATGAAAATTGCTACTACAATGGAGAGTTCGTCTAACGGTCCTGTAGCATGAGGTGAATGGAATTTGAATAAATTTTAGCATAAATTTTGAAAAGCAAAGTTGGAAGATTTGAACTGAGAAATTTAATCAAGGGTGGCCAAACAAGAGTAGGATTGAACTATATTAGTTCTGAAGGCATCCAAGCCCTGTCTCAGCTCGACAAGCGTCCAGAGTTGAGACACGGACTGGAGCTATGAGGGACTCTCCATAGGACTTATAGCCTGATTTGGTTCATGTTGAAAATTCCTTTCGCATAAATAGCTAATCCATAAATAAAACAAAACCGGGGTTTTACCTTCGAAGATCGTAATACTAATGTAGAAACATTGCACCAGAGCTCTAAAGCTAAAATTATAAACAAGTCGTCTGAACATAAAGGTTCACACGCTAAAGTAATGCGTCCATCGCAGCTTTGAACTAGGGCCTTCAATAACCGTTGAGCCAACAATACCCTTTAAGGTCTAGCAGCACAAGTGTTATAAGGATACCATGGCCCTACCACGTTGGGTATGTAACAAAAACTAACGCATATGCTAGTGACCAGCACCATTTAGTCAACCGTAAATAACTTTCAATAAACTAAAAATAGATTAAAATAAATAAAACCAGCTCACGCCGGTTTGATAACACGCACAGCCGCATCGTAAAAATTTTATTACCTGAAGTTAGCTCGAAAGTTTGAATATTATATAGTAATGCATTTAATGTATAACAAGAAAATGGTATGTAACAACAAGAAAAAACTTAACAAAGCTCCAGCATTATGCGCTAGGTATGTAACAATAACGGGCTTCCCAAATATTGGGACCCAGTAATAACCGATAGATTCGAACCGTGCAACTAACCTTTCTGTAACAATTTACTTATACAACACATCATATATATATATATATATATATATAGATATATATAGCTATATATATCGATATATATATATTTATATACATATATATCTATATATATATATATATATATATATATAATCTTTAGGACAATGAAGTGCGATCATACATTTTCGGATACATGTACCTTAATTCGTAACATTACCTGGAGTGTTCGTGGGGTTCGTATGCCTGAAAAATCTGGAAAATTTTATGTGTTAGTATTAAGGGACAAGTGACACAGGATTTTCCCTAAATAGAACGTGGGTGTTGGCCCATAACTGCCAAGCCCCCTAAGCGTAAAATTTCCCCGGCCTGTGCATTGGGCTACCCCTAGGCGAGGCTCGCGCGAAGACCCAGTTCCGGTGACTAGGCCCCACCCTAGAGCATGCTTGCAATGTCACAGCCTTCGACGATAGAGCAGCCCATGATATGGCATCCTGGGGTCCAACGGGTGGTAAAAAGATGCCGGAAAGGGAGAAAGACCAATCCCACCCAGAGGTTCCCGTTTAAGGGATGGTCTGCCCTTTTTCTGGTCTGCCATAACCCGGCTAGGGCTTACTCTGCCTAGCGCACCCGCCTCCTCGGCAGGGTCCAGAAATGCAGGTAACCTCCTGCAATGTCACGGTGAGTGAGCCTATATGTACTTATATGCGTGTGTGTAGTTATATATGTGCATGAGTATCACTCGGTGGTTTCGTCACGGAAGCTAGCAAAACCTATTAACGGGACTGCATATCGAAACCAAATCTATGCAAGTATAATACAGAACCCTAAACTTATCAGCAACCTACCAATATTCTACCTCTGTTATTACAATACGTATACCTTACAGTTAGCTGGTAATAGTCCATTCAGAATGACAAGAACATACTATTAATAACAATTAATCAACTCGTGAAAAAAATGGAAAAATGAAAAGAACTCGAAAGCCCAACACATTAGGTAAATATATAACTATGAAAAAAACCACAACGAAAAAAATATACGCGCGCATAACACAATGCAGTATGTCGACACACAATATCCAGCACAACAACCATAATAATACACAACGCGTCGATCGATACTCTCTACCTCTAGCCAACGGCTTAGCTACTTTTCAAGGCAGACTAAAAACAAAATTTATTTATTATTAACGTATTATATAAATTTTATTTAACGTTGGGGAGAATTTGATGACTTTTAGTATTAGAAATAGAAGTTATATAGGGGTATTCCATAAGGATTGAATAAAGTTCTGGGTAAAAGGAAGTGGGTAAAGTCCCCTTTCGGATAATCCATAACTTTGGAACATTGTAGGGAATAAATAACAGTGAAAATTAAGGTTATAGAGACAATTTGAAAAGGAGAATTTGATAAGTAACAATAATAATAGATAGTGAAATATCAGTAGAATTAAGGTGTTCCATCCCGTGAAAGTGCGAGGCACACCCCAGTAGCAGGGTAGAATCTATTTGAAGTTGAGGAAGTTTGTATATTTGTATAAATTTGTTATAAACGTAAAAATGTTGATTTTAGGGAACATTGAGTGTTGAATTAAGGAACAGGGGTGATGTATGTCAAGATAGGAGTAAGTGAGAAGTTCACCCGAGTGGGGATAAGTGTGAACCCACCCGATATGAAATATAATACACCCCGCCGGAGGGTAATAATTATAAATCCAAGAGAAAAGTGTTAGGTATTTAAACAAAAATAAAGGAATTTGTAAATTTGTTCATTCGGAGTCAGTTTTCAGGGATAATATATCGGTAGGAAGTAGGAAATAAAGGGTGAAATATAAAGTGTGGATAGTTTTCTCCCCCTTGGAGGTAAATATAGGAGTCGCCCCTGTGGGAGAATGGATATCGTCCAGGGGAGGATAATGAAATCGGTATGATCTTAGTTATTAGGTTAAAACCTATGAAATAGGGTCTAAAAAGAAGGGTAAATACAAGGTTTGACCTGCCCAAAAGTTGACAGTCGTTCCTCGACTCAAAATTTGAAAATTTTGTTCTGACGTCCTGGGCGGCTTAAAAGTTTTACTTGGGGGTTTTCGGGCGTGGGAAACTCATTGCGGGCTCATATTCTATCGCCATATCATATTGCGGGCTCATATAGTGTGCGGTATCGTGTGATATCTACATATCGTATATCGACGTATACTATGAAGAGCTGATTGGCTGTGTACGCAAAGGGCGTATGTGTAGCTATGCTTCACGACGCTTTGCAATTTCGATAGAGTTACTAGTTACCCTTAAGTAGCTTTACATGGGTGTTGGTATCTATGGATAGGTCTTGGACCACTAAGTCGAAGGGTGCCTATGCTACCCGGTGCGCTCACCGGTTCCGCTGAAACCTGAAATTTTCCTGTTTCAGAAATTGTTCTTTCGGTTTCATTGTTTCTCCTTTTTCCATTCACTGTCATTGATATTGAACTAAAATTTTGCCTAACAGACAAAATATTTTTGCTTGTTGTATGGCAGGGAATAACCGGAACCGTAAGTCTATAAAGGAACCGGAACCCGGTCTTATATAAATAAATATATAATGAAAGAAAAAATAAAGTACAGTGGATTTAAAATGTGTTAAAAATAACCTTCCACACTGACCTTAAGGTATCGTAACGAACAAACTAACTTTTCGAGATGATTCCATATTGAATTCCTCAACGATCGAGTACTTGCACCCACTCACCTTAATTCTATCGTTTGTTCAAGCTATTAGTATTGATTGAATGTTGCTAGTGTCTCGAATACGATGGTGAGACGAAGCGTGTGTGGTTTCATTTATAAATTATCATTTGGAGTAATCACCTACAACATGCTGTTCCATATGTTTATGTATATACCACCCTAGACTTGCTTTCCCAAACTGCCTACAAAGTAACTAGGGGAGCTTAACTGGGTGTCCCGAGGAACGATTGGTAACAAAAAAAATTTGCCAACAGGCAACGAGCCGGGGAAGCCCAAAATTTTACCAGAGGGTATGAACAAGGGGAACCGAAAAATGCCAGCTCCCCTCCAATTTGGAGAGACCAAACTCCCGGACCGCACTGTGGCAAGAAATTGGGTTTCGCCCCAAGTTCGGACTGGGTGTACTGAAAAAAACTCGAAAATACCATAAACGGCTGATTCACAAAATTGTAAACTATAAAATAATAATGCACATTATATAGTGAAACTCTATAGGTTGACGGCAATTATGCTGTTTTTAGCCCCGCATGGCAATAATTTAGGTATTGTTTTGAGTTCTGTAAGCAAAATGACAGATTTTTGTCTCACAGGGAAAAATTGGTCTATTCTTAGTCGTGCAGAAAAATCCCTGTAGGACTGAACTGGGGGCGCCAAAAACACCTGTGGCGCTCTCCCCTACCTCCGTGGGATAGCCAGCTAGAACCTCTGGAGCCGTGAACCCACTGAAAACATAAAACCGAGGGAATTCCGCTTTCGGAGTGGTTTTTGGCTTTTGCCGCAAACGCAACCGGAACATGGTGTTTGCCGGAACCGGAATTCCGGTTTACCACATTTTTAACTACATCTATGGTCTAAATATGTTGTATATATACATAATAATCAAGTTCCTATACAACCAAACCAAAAAAAAGATTACCTAACCAAATTTCCAAGTGAAACGTAAGACACATAATTGCATTTAACCATTCAGAAATCTGCTGTGTTTGGTAGAACTGAATCGGTCCAACTTGATATGCATAACAGGGTATAGATTGTGCAAGTACTTAGCTGTAAGGTTGGCTAACATAAATTGCGTCATACGCTAGCGAGTGTGCTTGTGAACTTTGTAAATCAGTCTCGATTGGAGTAAAGTAGCATATCGCGGCGTAGCCAGAATCTGCGTTATTGGTAATGAACTACATTTATTCAAGCTGTGCAGCAGTATCACTGTTTGTCTCGTTTAAAAGATTCTGATCAGAAAATCATCATCTACCTGACGGGCACTGGCTGCCCGACGGTAGCCTGAACAATGACCCACTGGTCAGAAAATTATAACGTGCTTTCTTTTATTTCTTTTAGAACCATATAAACCAATAATTTCCACTTTCCTACGTAATAACATGTAACAAACGTGTATCTAGTAAAAGCAGGCGATTGGAGACTGAAGACAGAGCGAAATTTTCTAGTATAAACTCCATGTGTTACAAAACCATTCAGTTTGACGAAATTTACGCAAGGCTATAATTTACTGTATAATAGAAGTATTTTTTGCTCAGGAGGTCTAGCAAACTGGCATCGTGATCGATAAATTATAAATATTTTTGCTGATCTCTATATAACCAAACCATGGTATTCGCTGTATCCAAAACCTATGCCTATAGGCAATTTTTGATGCCCCGCATGCAGTACATGACTAAACTACTGAAGGTATGTTGTTCTGGGAATCGGGTTTATTGACCATAAACCCACTAAAAACCTCTGAAAAGGCATGAAATGTACGTGTTGTTCTGTAGTTAACCGGCATGCCAAAAATCTAATAGACGATTTTTAATGCTTGTGCCTATTCGTAACCAAACCACTAAAGACTTAAGATTGTGTTTGTCGACCGCAAAACCAAATATATTTATAATAAAGTTCAAGTTGGACTCTATATAACAATGCCATCATATTCAGCGTATTTGACAACCTAATAGACATTCGTTTTAAAGTAAAGCACGCAATAACATGGCTCAAATTGAAAAATCTATATTTCTGGCAAATGGTCGACGAACAATATTCGGGCCATAGCGGCTCAGAGTGTGGTTTCACAAAATGATCTTCAGTAAAGTTGTAGATCTTGATAATGCTGGTCTCCGTTTTTATGTTAAGCATGTGTCGAGAGATATGGGCTAAAAAGATTGGTACCCGTGTGGTCGGTCTTGGCAAAGAACTATTATGAACCTGTTTTTGCCATTTTGACCCGGAATATGGGGTCAGAGCTGGTATCGTCCAACTAAATGGCGCATCATCATTACATTTTGTTATCAAACGAAGCATCGTAATCCATCCACTCGAAAATCAGTTATGCGTGATAGAAACGCAAAAAACACAAATTGTCTCTCAGCGGAAAACTAGCTCGCGTCGCTCACTCCGTTTCAAATGCATATATTATACTGGGAAACTTACTGACGTATTATGTTACATTATTTATTGAATAAGATATGAAGTGTCTATTGTAACTAACGCTAACCAATCAGCTTTAGCATATATATACGTTGAATTAGATGCTTGTAGTTTGGGTTGCTAATCTGGCTTCTCTAAATAGTAGGCAGGTATATCGACCTCCCTTCAGGTTCTCTCAGTTCATTCCTCTCTGGTAAATTTTGGCCTTCTCCAGTTTATGCCTGTCACGCATTTACTTTCGTGCGGCACTAGAAACTGCCAAATTTTTGTTTAATTAGGCAGAAAATAAGCGAAATTTTCCCTATTTTGCTATAAAATTCCCAAGTTTTATTCTGCCGTCCAAAAACCACTAAAATCTTCTACTTTTAGGTAAGCATTAAAATAGATTTTTTGACGATATCTGACTGTTACAGTTCTTTATGCCCCCAGTTTCCCACAGTTCAACTGGAAAAATCGCCCCTCAGGTAGTTTGGTTTCCCCAGTTCGGAACTTTATAATTTTGGTGGTTTGGTGAAGCCAACTAATAAATTTATGCAAGGTGATTACGTATGGCACGATATAATGCGACAGCTGTTATTAGATTGCTGTTAGGAATGACCGAATTTCATGACGTTAATATAAATCGTAATGTTATAAATAATATTTATTTTAGGTGGACCAATTGTGGAGATGCAAGGAGATGAAATGACAAGGTATTAGTGCTATTTTAACCGGTAGTTTTTAAATGCTGCTGTGGGAGTTAAAAATCGAACCAGGTGAAATATAACATTTTGCAAGAGACTGGTACCACGAGGCGTGCTTTCTGCTTAGGCGGAAACAAAAATGTCAAAGCCCCTAGAACAGAAAAGCAAAGCATATATATATCATTTGTTTTCAATTACTTATTATTTGGATTTTTTGTTCAGTGTGAGTTGTTTTAGTTAAGTGATTAACAACAATCTCGACGAGATCTCTTTTGGGGTGAGAGATGCTGGGGTCCAGAGACTATGGAAGTATAGGTGAAAAGATGGTAGATCCCCTACTTGATTTTTCTCGCCAACCGAAGGAGAGCCAAAAAAATTGATAGGATATCTTTCGACATTAATTTATTATGGTATTGTAGTGCTTCATAAGGTATTTTAAAGTAACCCAAATGTTACTGAGGTTTGTTATATTTCTGAGCATACTGCAGAGCTTATCGCTGCACATCGCGGTGCTGCCCTAGCTTTGTCTGCGATGTTTTTAGGATAAAACGTTAATGAGATTGCATGAGACAACTTGACAGGAGAATTTTATGATCATTTAATATAATCCGTGAGTCCACTGTAGGTGCGTACACCAAGGTTCTTCTTTTGTCAAAATCACGAATTGATACGATCCACATTTTTGCCATTGGTTTTTATGAACGCGACGAGTTCATCGAATGGCATTGTGAATTAGACAGCAATGTTGCGGTCTATTTGAGTATTACGTATAGCATACGAGAAACACGCGATTGGTAATCGCGTTTTCACTTTTACGCAGTGAGCAAAATGTGATGCTAAATCGCAAAATAGTGACCGCGAACAGCGATACGCGTTGCTGCGTCACACATTGTGTTAGCTTACATAACTGAAAATCGTGATTTGTTCGCTTTAATCGCTTTTACGATCGTGGGCTGACTTGACAAAAGAACAACCTAGGTGTACGCACCTAAAGTGGAGTCACGCATAAGATGGATTCGGTTATAAAGTCAAAGTTTACGTGCATGTGGATCTCAAGTTTTGAAACTGGCGTCGCCCATAAGTAGTCATCATTTTCGTTTTAATATTGTTTTCTGTTTGCACATTTGGATGTAAGTACAGTTCGATCGGAAATAAAAGAAATTTTTTCGAACAGGTCGTAAGTAATGAACATGTGTTCAGTTGCGATTCGTGAATTATTTGGGAACGATTCGCGAACAATTTACGTCTATTCCTGATCGTAAATATAAATTTATAATCAGAACTAAGTTCCCAAAACTCGAACGAAGTTTCGTTTGCATTTCCATAGCATTCGTTTGAGCGAGAATCGAACATTTGCGATTATTTTGGCGGAGTCCGATAGCAAAAATACTGCTTGCGGGTAAACAAAAATATTAGTTTGCGTTTCATTTAACGAATTTCATTTAAACGAGGGACGTTCCATTGCGATATCGTTCGATTTTGTTTGCATTGGGTGCACTTAATTCTGATTGTAGCTGTAGGCATAGAGTAGGTATTACAAACAGTAGAGAATATAATCTGGCTATGTTCTTACTGAGCCCACGGTGCATCTGTGTCTCGATCTGCATACGCTAGTTTAACATAATTGAAACTAAGCGAGCTGATTTGCACTGTGGGGGCTAGGGGGGGGAAATCGTGCAAATTTTTTTGTCTGTTTTTGTCATTCATAACTCACTTTCGGATGGATGGATATCGGTAATTTTTTGTTCGATATCAAAATTGGCGAGGATATATCCTTTAGTTGCACGCGAAGAGCTCCGACCCCATCATCCGGGTCAAAATGACAAAAACAAGTTCTTAAGAGTTCTTTGCCAAATCTGACCATACGAGTACCAGTGTTTCGCAGCCCATATCTGGCGATACCGTCTTCGTACTGAATAATGGAGGTCTGTTCATCGAGGTCTACATCTACAACTTTTTGTGGGACCACTCGCTCGGCCGCTATGTTGCCGAATATGGTTCGTCGACCCGATTTTCAGAATATAATCTGTCTTCAGTTTGGTTACGTATTGCGTAAAGGTTATCAAGAATTGTCTATATAGGTTTTCCACTGGCTGAATACGATGGTTTGGTTACCTTATCTCTTCAGACGTTTTCGTTGGATTTAGGATCAATGATTCCGATTTTCAGAAAAAGGTCTTCCTTCAGTAATTTGGTACATGGCATCAAAATAGTCTATTTAGAGGTTTTTCTATACCCTGAATACAATGATTTGGTCATCTGAGTCCAGCGTGTATATTTTATGGATGTTCATTGATTTTCAATGAGTTTAGGGTCAATGACCTCGATTTCCAAAATACAGTCTGGCCTTCAGCTATTTGGTTACGTATTTTGTACAGGTCACCAAGAATTGTATATAAGTATTTCGGTAGGCTCAATACGATGGCACGTGTTATCTAGAGACCAGCACAAACACTTGATGCGTTGTCAGATGTTTTTGTTTGGTTCAAGATCGACGAGGTTTTAAGGTTTTCCATGAGTTTAGGTTTCAAGAGATTTTAGGATGGTACATTCATATAACACTGCCTGTTACAAGTGATTAAACAAAATGAAACAACGCTCGCTTCGTGTTATTCGCGCCGCTTGCGAGTAGCTACTATATATTTGCTAGGCTCTCCATTCGATGAATATATTGCCAGGGGGTGTGAACCGGGACCCCCTGCTCCGAAATGGGAGGGGGCGATTTTGTCAGGAGGAATTATGCCAAGAAAAACCCATATCGCGTCAGAAGCCCTGCAAAACGGTTTTGATGGAGAGAAAAAGCTATTTTGACAATTTTGCGAAATTTTTGGCTTCAGGACGGAATTTTAGTACAAATTTTGATTGGATATTATGTACTTTGGGTGTATTTTTACTGAGTAGAAATAAAAAATTTCAGAGGCGAGGAACCAGGGGAGCCTAAAATTTTGCCAGGGGCACGAACCGGGAGCACTGGTTTTTGCCACGGGGCACTTGAAAATGCCAGGCTCCGCCATCCCTTCCCCCAATTTGGACAGCTTAGTATATGTGCACTAAACTCGGTATTAGATGCTGTGCTAAACGGTAGGTTAAGTAGTTTTGCTTTAATTTATAACGTTCACATACTGATGTAGCTGATCTGAAGCCAATTTTTGTTTGCATTATTGTTCGCAGCTATTCTATTGACGTTGTATTTCAAAGAGTTTCGAAATTTGTTTTAATCTCTTTGCCTGATTGCAGTAAACTATCGATAGAAATACAGTACCTTAGTTCATGAATCCAAAAAACGCCATTAATGACTGAGCTGTTAAAGAACTAAGAGGTATATACCAATCTGAAGAACGGTAATAGTCACAGCGCATATGCGCACTACAAAATGTTAAATTACGAAACAGTGGGTGTAGCCAGTCCCTAGCGATCATTTTTTCGGTTTTGCATGACAGTTAAACCATATTCTATTAGTCTGCCAGCAAAGTAATATAGAGGGTCAAAAAGATGGTGTATCTTGTCGTTATCTATACTGGCTGAATTTTTTCGTAAAAATTTAAATGCAAGAGTGGCTTCTCCATTCGCTGAAAGTTTTGCCCGACAGTATAGGTCAGGAGACACTGTGGTGCGGAACCAGGAGCGCCAGGCTGTGATGTTGTGTATGAATTGAGGGTCCCTGTTTGAGCCCAGTGCTTCGAAATCTAATAGCGTATTTTCCAAATTCAATGTTTTAAACGAAAAAAAGTAGTGCCAAAATTCTTAAAAAATAAGGTCAGAAATGGTGCAAAAACGTCTCTACTGAACGATTTATAACGAATATTTTTACTGAATTTTATCAAATTTTTAACCTCAGAAGCAGATTTTTGTAAAAAATAACTGTAAGGATTTTGTGCCAAATGGAGGGTAGAGTTGCAACTTTTCAAAATTAATACCCGGAACCGGCCCGGCCTTTGCAAAGTAAAATAGCCAGACCCGGAATTATTGAGGACGAATACCCGAAACCGGACTCGGACTACGTAGATAAATGATAAATATACATAATTATGTATTATAGTTTTATACTTGTTATATATATCAATATGGGTGGTAATATATAAAACTCGAAATGGCTCGTAATCCATAGCGACGATTTCACAGAGTGCCTTATCGATATTGGCGCTTTGCTGCGGTGGCAACTGGAAACATTTGAATTCAACACGTAACCAAAACGTGCTGTACTGTTTAGATATATAAATGTGTGACGTTTAACGTGTCTTCTACTAGTTCAACATGTTACGCTAGTTCTACTTTTCTGATACGGTAGATAGGGTTGGTTTTAAGGTAAGCTCGAAGGGCACCCATAAATTTTTTCCCGAATTTTCCCCCTCCAGTTTTATAGTGGATGGTCTATTATATTGTAATTTAACATCAAGTGCAAAACATTTAGCTTGAATCTTCTGTAATAATAATAATTGGAAAGTTTTCTCGTCAAAAAGTTATTTGAATCCGAGTGGAATGAGAGAGCGAAGCGAGCAAGCGAGGGAGTGGAACCAGAATTTTCAATTTTGGCTCTGGAGGGGGTTTGAGTAGGTCCTGTCTGTGTGTCTGTCTGTCGCACCTGGATCTCGATAACGGTTGGGCGGATTTTGATGCAGGATAGCCCATTCGAACCGCAATGGTCGATTAAGGTGTAGTGACGGAGCCCGATTTTTTAATTTTTTTCCCGTGGGAAAAGTTATGGGGCAAAATCACGTCATTTTGGCCCATTTTTGGGGCACCCCCTCCAGTTTTTGCTACTTTTCTCAATAAGTAAACTAGGTATGCGCAAACTAATAGGCCTATTCCATGTAGCCTTACCAGGGATCTCCAATAATATATAACAAGTTTTTCAACTACTTCCCATTCTGGAGTCTATAAGCTTATAGCTGGCGCCAAATTTCATATTTGGTGAAAAGTCGCGGGAAATGCACCTAAATGTGTGTTTTTGTTGCTTTTAGTGTCTTATATGGGGTTTTCTGGGCCAACAAGCTCATTGCGAGTGTCAAAAATATTCTGTGGCAAATATTTTTCACACTTATGCTTCATACTTGGTATGAAAAATGAGATTTTTCTCAAGTGTCGGTTTGAATTCTTTAACGTTCTTTTCACGATAAATTTAGGGTTTTCAAGAATTATTAAATTGTTAGTTCATTGTTTTTGTACTCGTTGTATGATGTTTTGTCTACCGCATACGTTGGCTATCAAAAGAGGCGGTCGTAACTATGACTCATCACTCACGGTTTATATAATGCTGCACCTTCGTACTGTGTGTAGGCTTTGTTTGTGTATGCTTTCTACAACAGACTTCGGGGGATTGTTCTCACCACTCGAATTCTGGCTCGCGAGCGAGCTTCACTAGTTTGATTAGGTTCTCAGCTAAAATGGAGAACCTTAGAGTTAGTAGCTGCTATTTTCGGAGACTATTACATTTTGAACATAATCATCATCTATGTGAACACTATTTAATTTCATATGATAATGAGGCATCAGATGCTTCTTTTTGTCACTGGATATTAATTCAAGCGAGCTAGAAAAAGTGGGCTTTGAATTAAAATTCGCCATTAAATCGGCATCGCAGACAAGTAGTCCGGGTATTTTTGGCAGTACCCAAACAAGAACCCGGACTCGGACCTTGCAAAATAAAATAACTATTCCCGGAATTTTGAAAACGGATACCCGGACTCGGAATTTTTCGTCAGAAACGCTCGGAATAACCGGGATACCCAGACCTGGAGGGCGAACAAAAATTTCGACAGGGAGCTATTTTAAATATTAGCATTGAACTATCGAATTCCCAGTGTTCAAGCAGAAATTTTAGAAAACAAAAACAAATTTTCAAAAATTTTTAGAGTTTCTGTTTTGACCCATAACTCCGGAACTGCTCAAAATTTTCAGACTAGACTTTTCTGGTTTGACTTTTCGGTCCTTCCCGTACGAATCCGTTTAGAATTCACGGACTTACTACGTAGGGAATAACAGAGTTGCACCTCAAAAATTTGGGTGTTAAGATCACTTAGAAATAATTAATTGTTTTATTAACTACTTAATATGAATCGATATAAAAATTATAATCAGCCTCTGACTGTAGAGTTTAATTTGAGCCTGGTATGTACCCGCTGTGCCCACCTTGGATACATTATCCCCATGAAAATGATGGAAACTTTCCCATTAGATGTCACCGTCGCCGCATCGCTGTGTTTCCCACATTGAACTGCAACCAAGAATGTTGGTCACTAGCCCATCAGAACACAGGTCAGCCCAGAATGATAGGCTCAAGGAGCCTAGTCCGAATTTCAGGTCCGTGCCTCGATCGAAAATTTGTATAGATTATTAATATATTAATTAAGTAAATATGATCTTATAAATTTAATATTAAAATATAGGCTATTGATATATTTATTAGGTAAATATTATACAATAAATTGGTGTAATTTTACATATATAAATATGTATAAATTCCTTAATTTTATAAAATAAAACAGTACATAGTTAATAGAAATTTAATATTTATATATTAAGTAAATTTAAGGGAATTAAGTCTGGGTTAAAATTAGGGTTTTGGGAAGATAAGAATTAAAGGAGGGAATTTAAAAGTCGGGAAACGTGGCACAGAGAAACAAGGAAATCAGCGATTTTGGTGGCCTAAGATTTGGACTAGGGACGGGATGGTAACGTTTGGGACATTTTAAACATGATCGTAAAGGTTTACGAGTTAATTACGGTAGATAATTACCCAAATTATTGTCAATAATTTCTTTTTGTGTTGGACAGTTGCCGGATTACTGTAGTATTCTTATTTTTTATATTTAATTGGCTAAAACAAGAAAAATCCGAGGTCTTAATTAAACGATCTCCGGTTGGTCGGACCGCAACTACAGTCTGTTTCTTTTATTTCGGTCTCCGACCAATCATAGACAGCTTAATTAAGACTCGGGGCTTCTGTCTTTTGTTGCTTGCCAATTAAATTAAAAAATGGGACTGCTACTGGAACTTGTAGCTGTACCAAACCAAAATAGATTATTATGGGATTTATGTGGCTAATTATTCTCATTAATTAGCGCGTAAACTTTTACAAGACTGTCGATAAGGTCGTAAAATTGAATCGTCTCTAGTCCAAGTATTTGGACAGCAAAATCGCTGATTTCCCCGTCTCCCTGTCCTACTTTTCTAGGCTTTTAAATTCCCTTAATTCTGATCATCCCAAAACCCTAAATATATCCTAATTTCCCCCGATTTAGTCACATTAAGTATATATATATTAAGTTATATTTAAAATTAATAATAGTAGTAAACGTAAAAAAATTACAAAAAAGTGAGCCGAGCAATAGGCAATGTATTTGGCATCTTATTTGTGTATACATGTATTTCAGCTAAATATTTAATAAATTAATAATAAGGATCACGTTTTACACAATTGATGTCAAATCCATCTTACAAAAGCTATCTAGCTAAAAAAACTAATTATATAGCAGGGAATAACCAGAATAGAAAATTACCGGAACCGTTCCTTTAAACCAAATCCGGAACCATAACCGGAACCTGGTCTTCGAAACTTCTATATAGTAAAACAAGTGAAAAAAGAAATGAAGGTACAGTATATTTAAAATGTATTAAAAATAACTTTTACATTAAACTTAATGTATTACGATGACATTATTGCCTTTCTGAAACTTTGAAGAGACTAAGGAAGCTAATAATATTTATTTATACAACAATATGTTGGTTTTTGGACACCCGGAGCAAAAAATGCCTTCCACTATATACACTTACGTATACTGCGCTAAACTGAATGTGCCTACAACGCATGGAGCGTAGAATAAACACTTTCGCTCCGTCTCCAGTCGCCTCCCTTTACTACACATATGTTTGTTACATGTTTTCTGTAGGAAACTTGGAATTATTGGTTTACATGGTTCTAAGAGAAAATATTAGAAGGTAATTTTCCGACCAGTGGTCAGAGGCACTGTTTAGGCTAGCGTTGGGCAACCAATGCTCGTCAGGTTGATGATAACTTTCTAATCAGAATGCTGAAAATGATACAAACTTTGATACTGCTCGCACAGTTTCAATAAATACAGTTCATTGCCAAGGGCGCAGTTTCTAGCTGCGTTGCAGATAACGTTACTTTACTTCAATGTAGACTGATTTACAAAGTTCACAAGCGCAGTGGTTGGTGCTTGACGCAATTTAGGTTAGCCAAGCTAACGCTAAGTACTTCTACGTAATCCATGCTCTGTTGCCAAGTTTGACCGTTTTATTTCGGCGTCTTTTCTTTTAGCCCCATTAGCCCTAATTTGGTCAATTTTGAAGATACAGCGCTGATTTTGGTATCAATCAATTTAGCTCGATGAGGCGGTTCAGAAAATACTTATTTTACCCACATCCCTGAAAATTTTTTTTTCGATTTTTTGAGGTCCCAATGGTACCCCATCGTGAAACCAAAATTTTTTTCTTCGGGATATGGTGATGTTGGGTACCGTTCTACTCGGTTTGACGAGAGAAATGTATTTTAGTGAAATCTACGCCATCGTTAGAAAGTTATGAGGGCCCAAGTAACCCTGAAGGGCGGAAATAAAATCCAGGCCATGCCGTTCTCGATATAGTAAGCCTTAAGCCTTAGTGTTAGCCAAAGCTAAGGTCTTTATATGAGACATACACTAAGTCTAAGTCGGGGGGCTGCCGCCCCCCGAATCCCTTGTTCTAAGCTGTTCTTTTTTCCAACGTTATAACGTAGGGTAACATTCCTCAGGGTAACATTCCTCGCTTGGGTGTGCGACAACATTTCTTCTCTCATCGTGTAGTCCGCTTATGGAACGCTCTACCATTTGATGTAGTTAACGCTCCTTCACTGTCATCGTTCAAACGCCAACTACATGACGCTGATGTATTACGTTCTTAATCTATTAATTGTTTATTTTTCAATCTCAATCGAGCCTCGCTCCGATGCGAGGCGTTACTTCCCTCCATTATGGTCAATCGTTGCGCCAAAGGAACATTACACCTCGTATATTATGCCTCTTCAAATTGTACCATGGAGGGGAAAATGGTACGTAACTTGGGCCCCTCATAACATTCTAACGGTGGCGTAAATTTCAATAAAATACACACCAGAAGATTTCTCTGATCAAACCGAGTCGAACGGTAACCAACATCACCATATTCCGAAGAAAAAATTTTGGTTTCCCGATTGGGTACCATTGGGACCCCAAAAATCGAAAAAAAAATTTTAGGGATGTGGGTATTTTCTGAACCGCCGCATCGAGCTGAATCGATTGATACCAAAACCAGCTCTGTATCTTCAAAATTGACCAAATTCGGGCTAGGAGGGGGAGCTAAAAGAAAGAACACTTACTTTCGAACATACTCCGCAGACTTCTAAATGTGCAAAATAGCTGCCACAGACAACGACCTGGCTTTATTTTGTTAACAAATTCCTGCAGGTTAAGATGAAAAATTCCTACTGAAATTATGCGCCCTACTTAGGGTTCACACGGCAAATTGCTGAGTTTAATCTTTTCGTTTGCTTGGTTGTATTGGAACTTGATCATTGTATTCATATATCACATATGTTTGGACGACAGATGAAGCAAAAATGTGGAAAATTTCAAACGAAAATTTTAATTCCGGTTCCGGTATGGTTTTTTCCCTTTGCCGGAACCGCAACCGGAACACGATTTTCGCCGGAACCGGAATTCCGTTTACTCCCTGTTATATAGTAATATCAACTAATTAGCTAATTATTAAAATAATTAGCACCCATGGTAACATCACAGAGCTTTAAAAGCCACATATTCACGATCAGCGAAATCGAAAACCCCCGAGCGAAAAAAATTAGCAACTTTGAGGTGCTTTTAAAATTTGAATAAAATTAACAAATCAGCTAATTACTTAATTAAGTAATTAGCATATACGGTCAAATTTTGGAGCTTCAGAAATGTCATATTTGTGATCAGCGGCACAGAAAACCTCCGTGTGCAATTTAATTTTCATTTCTGAGCACTTTGAAATTTTTCAAAAAAATTGGCAAATTAATTAACATCCTCGAATAGTAATAAACACCAGATTCACAATAACGTATGTAGTATATGCACCAAAATAATAACTTCACGCTAATTATTCATTGAAAATAAGCAATTTTTGTTTGAAAATGCTAAAAGTAGGCTAACACGCTTAACTAATTAGGTAATAATTACTAATTAATTAAAACAAATTTTCACGAAATCTATCGATATTACGCCTTTCAAACAAAAAAATTTTAAGTCGGCCCAGTAGTTATTGAGCTGTCATAAAAAACAGATTACCCTAATTACCCAAGAGCAAGATGGATCAAAACTCTTATCGCAACTGTTAAGGATTTCAACTTTTGAAACAGATTGTCAGGAAAGGAGACTACAACGTATAGTGCACCTGCTGTCATGTCATGTCATTCGAACGTAACGCGTTGTTCATTCATTTATTGAGTCGTACAGCAGTACTGTGTTGAAACATTGATTGTTATGTGATATTGTCTTATTTTATTGTTGTATGAAGTGGTACTCTGTATACGTTGTCATATTTAATCTTTGGCAGAATAGTCTGAGGATAGGATACACATCGAATTACACCACTACTTTTTGTGTCTCCTCTCCGTTTGTTACCGTAGTTATGTACCTGAACCTAGTATATTGTTTAATGTGTTGTCAGTTGTTTGTTAATCTTTACGTACTAGTATCCTTCAGCCTACCTGAGCCGGCCGATTGGCGTTAATAATCGATCAGTTAGCTTTTAGCGCCCTGTTAGCTGGATCGTTGGGCATGCGTGTTCATTTTTCCATTGTCTTTTAGTAAAGTAAGCCGAGCCGTCACAAGAGTGATTGTGAAAGCTTAACATTGTTGCCGTTGGTCTAAGTTACGGCTGTGTGCGTTCAATTAAGAAGGTTATGACCCCTAGCTTGATTCAACCCAATTACTTACGTGAACTACGTGCTTATATCGTATCTTTTGTACCTTTGTCATTACTGCTGTGGAGTAATATCGAATGTATAACCGCATAATTGTGACCCTGCGCTGATTCATGATGTATGTAGCGATATGTATGAAAGGGGTTTGAAATCGTCTCCAGGTTTGACGTCGGGAAGGTCGCAAGTCTTAGCGTGGTTCGTTGGCAAGTTAACGTGTACGACTGAAGTATAGAATTTGAGTGTGATATCTCCAATGGTCCAACGGAGACTAAGATTCCCGCAACCACCCACTGAATCTAGTAGCGGGAACAATCAGACGATTGTCTAAAGTTTGTCGGATCCTAGTGGAGACCACTGTGGCTATAAATTAATTTAGCGAAAATTGTATATGTCCAAACCCGATGTAACCATTTGAAACTTCCAGCTGAGACCAGGATTGGTAATCCCCGGGTTCATGTACCGCCTCCAGCCCGGTTCGTCTCCTTCTAACTTTTGAGACTTTGTAAAAGCCAGTGTCTTAAAGATACCATGTGGAATATTCATATTTGAGTTAATGAACTACAGTAACCGAAACTATTTTACGGTGAATTAATACTTGTTATATACAATCTAGGTAAACCCATCTGTAATAAAATGATTTCATTTATAGGATCATTTGGGACCTAATCAAGGAAAAGCTGATTGTCCCATTTGTCGATGTTGAGCTGCATAGCTTTGACCTTGGAATCGAGAACAGAGATGCAACAAATGATAATGGTATGCCTCTTTTACCGCTTTAGTTTCATTATAAACGGAAATGTATTATCAGCTGATGATTTACCATTGAAAATGTAAATAAACTGTTGTTAAAAATAGAGGTGATAATTTAGGCTCTAGGCTCGACTCTATAGCTGAACCAAACCTACCGTAATGTCTAAAGAGCTATGACTCAATCTCGGCCGCTTTCACTCGTCTGGTGAATGAGCAAAAGGATTCGCCTTGGCAGGCGTTCACTATGCATGCTTAGTATGTGGCCCAACCAGGTTTTTTTTAAATTCATGCTGTGCTAAAATATGTGTTTTTTAAATTTAGCTGTGTTTTTTGAAATTTACCTGTCTTTTAATTAAACGGCCAATACCATGTTTCGGTGTAACAGGGAAGGTCAATCAATGATAATTAACCGGCTACTAGCAAATTTTATTTTAATGCATGCATTATATATTTATCCAATGAACCAATCAGTAAAATTTAGCACTAATTATTTCATATTTCAGAATTTATAGACTTATGTTCCTTGTTATAGCATAGGAATTTAAATAACTCTGAATAAGCATTCAGCATTAAAAAATTTTCGTTTTTGTAACCTTTTAATTAAACAGTTCAGGTGTGCTAAATTTTGTGTTTGTAGGCTTCGCGGATCCAAGTATGTAATTTACTAACGGAACAAAACTAACAACATGACAAAATAACAATTACTTTACCAGAGCGGCTGCAAGACCGCGACGAATACCGACTCCCTACAACTATCAAAACTGTCTCTATATACAGTTGTTAACAGCATAGCTAATACCATTCATATCACAAAACCGGTTTGCCTTGTTCGCTAAATGCAATAGCTGTAGTTGGTTTAGCTAGGATCCAAAACCAGTTATTACAAATCGTGTAAATTCATTTTACTTCGTATGATCATATCGTCAGGTCACTACAGATACTCCCCTCCAGAACGGGAAAACCAAAGCGTTCGATCTACACAATGGTTTTCAGGGGGATTACACAACGTCGACGAATACCGGTCGATGGAGACGGTATCCGGTTTCACACCCCGACGAACAGTAACTGTTTTATCCGAACGATTCAGGACTTCGAACGGACCATCGTAAGGGGACTGCAACGGTTTGCGTACAGCGTCGTGGCGAATAAACACATGTTTAGCCCTGCAAAGACCGCGAGGGATGTAAATGGACCGGTGTTGCACGCGGGTACTAGTAGGTCGAAGAGTCGCCATTGCCTGTTGAAGATGCTTCACTAAAGAAGGAGCGGCGTCCATCGAGATTGCAGCTGCGTGAAAAAATTGCCCAGGGAGACGAAGTGACATGCCGTAGACGAGTTCGGCGACCGAGCATCCTAGGTCTGTTTTTACAGAAGCGCGCAATCCCAAAAGCACTATCGGCAAAACATCTGTCCATGCAGCCGAGGAGCCATGGCACCGAATAGCTGTCTTGAGCTGGCGATGCAATCGCTCGACCAAGCCATTTGCCGCCGGATGATACGCCGAAGTATGCCGGAGGCGACACCCGATCATTTCATTAAGAAGGCGAAACAGCCTGGATTCAAATTGCCGACCACGGTCTGACGTGATTATGTGTGGCACACCAAACCGGGCAATCCAACCAGAAAGAAGAGCCCGAGCAATAGTGACGGCTGTAATCTCGGCAAGGGGAATGACCTCTGGCCAGCGTGTAAAACGGTCCACAATGGTGAGCATGTAACGTTGGCCAGCCGAAAGTGGCAAATGCCCTACAATGTCGATATGAATCTGCTCAAAACGACGATCAGGAGGCTTAGGAATTTGAAGAGCGGATCGTACATGTCGCCCAACTTTATTTTGTTGACAGAACGTGCAACATCTCACCCAAAGGCGGACATCAGAATTGACGGACGGCCAAACAAACCGTTCACACACCAAACGCTGGGTGGCTCGAATACCCGGATGTGATAACCCGTGCAGAGAATCAAAAATAGCGCGACGAAAAATTTCGGGCACATATGGCCGCGCCACGGTAGTTTTCATATCACACCAAAGCAACGCTGTTGAACCTGGTACCGGGCACTTCCGGAGCTGTAAGCTAGTAGTGCGCGAAAGCTGTTGTATCGTGTCGGTATTTTGCTGTTTGGCCATATCGGCGAGGTCAACGGATTTGATGACGTTGACTTGATTGAGCTCCATCCGCGACAGCGCATCTGCTGGCTGGTTCAACGTGCCTTGTACATAGCGGAGGTCGGATGTAAATTCTGCGATGAAAGAAAGTTGACGTGCGTCGCGTTGTGAAGAGTGAGGAGAGATCGTTCGTAAGGCGAAGGTAAGCGGTTTGTGATCAGTGAGCACATGAAAGTTTTTACCTTCAACGGCGTGTCGAAAATGCTTGATTGCGGAGAAGACAGCCAGCAGTTCACGACCAAACGTACTATATCTGAGTTCTGCGGAACGGAGCGGACGTGAAAAGAAAGCCAAGGGACGACATTCACCATGAACTTGTTGCTGCAACACCGCTCCAATTGCGATATTTGAAGCGTCTGCCATTATGTTTAGCGGCGCGTCGGGGACAGGATGAACCAACAGCGTAACTTCCGCCACAGAGTTCTTAATTTGTTCAAACGAATTGTGTTCAAGTTTAGTCCATTTTAGTTCTTTTCCTTTATTTCCACAAAGCAAACGAGTGAAAGGATGAAGAATTCCCGCACATTTCGGAATAAGCCGGTGATAGAAGTTGACGATTCCGAGGAATTCCTGCAACTTGCGTTTCGTTTTGTTCCCACGGTACCCTAAGAAGGACAGCTCCGGAACACCAAATTCGCATTTTCCAAGATTAACTTCAATACCAAATTCGCATAATCTCTTGAACAATGTCTCTATATCGCTCTTGTGCTGCTGCGGAGTCGAACTTGCCACGAGTATATCATCTATATAAGCGAAACAAAAATCTAGCTCTCGAACGACATTGTCGATGAATCACTGAAACGTTTGTGCGGCGTCCCGCAGACCAATTGGCATGCGAGCAAACTCGAACAATCCAAATGGGGTGGTGATGGCGGTTTTTCCACATCTTCAGTCGCGACGGGTATTTGGTGATATGCTCGGACTAAATCAATTTTGGAGAATATAGTCGTTCCATGCAAATTGATCGTAAAATCGTGTACATACGGAATCGGATAGCGGTCAGGGACGGTTATGTTGTTAAGAGCCCGGTAGTCACTACAGGGCCGCCAGTCGCCATTCTTTTTAGGTACCATATGCAGGGGAGACGACCAAGAACTGGAAGATGATCGAATAATGCCCAACTCCAGCATGTGGTCGGACTCGCGCTTAGCAATTTTGAGCTTATCACTGGCAAGGCGTCGTGGTCGTGCAAACACAGGTCTACCTTTGGTTTCGATATAATGCTCTGTAGAATGTCGAATGTCACCAACATACGTTGCTGGATTAATCACTTTTGGAAATTTCGCCGCAATAGTGGAATACGCAGAAGTTGGCATACCAACGAAAGCTGATAGATGGGGTGCCGCTGTATTTGACGGTTGACCGATGATGTTCGTGCGTGTGACGCCGTCACGCAATTGGCCACGGCGAAGATCGGGCACAAATCGACTCCGAGTATATTGTGCTGTGTGTCCGCAATCGTGAAAACCCACCGAAACGTTCGTTTGCATCCGAAATCCAACGTTCCCGACCGCTGACCATACGTTTTGATCGGCGTACCATTTGCGGCTTGAAATCGAGAAGAAACGGGTCGAGTTATCCGATCCCGGGCAGATGATTTGAAGACGCTGACATGAGATCCCGTGTCCACCAGAAAACGTTGACCACTTGCGCGATCGCGAATAAAAAACAATCGACCGGGTTTATAATTGTTGTCAGAGAATTTATTGAATGTGTGGACTGAAGGGTACTTTGCTGATCGCAATGACTGCTGGCGACGAGAGGCCGAAAACGGAGCATGGGCCGCCTTTACTGCTCGGCCTTGCCGTTTCCCAGGAAGGAACATGGTTTATTGCACTTGACCGCCTTTGTACCAAATCTCTGATGGTACCAACAGAGCCCGTCTGTAGAACAACGTTGTCTACTGGAACTGCGGGAATGAGTGTATGATTGTTGACGTTGTCTACGGCAGCTAGTTTGGACCAATGAGCGCAGTTCTACCATCTCACGACCAAGTTTGTCGAGTTGGAGTTGCATCGCCCGTTTTTTATCACCTGATACGGCGGGAGAAGATGCGATTGAATTGACTGTAGGTTGCGCGACTTCAACGATGCGATCAGCCATTCTAGCTATTGATTCCACCGATTGGTCATCAGCCGCCGCTATAACGGTTTGTACGTTCGCCGGCAATCGCTGAATGAATAATTGTCGGAGAATTGTTCCATCCATAGATGCTTTATTTGAGCCAAGAAGTTGTTGCATAGACCGTAACAATTGTGATGGTTTACGATTTCCAAGTTCTTCGACATTGAGGAGTTGTTGCAACCGTTTTTGCTCAGGCGTTGCGACTCGATTGAGCAGTTCGCTCCGAAGAGTGTCGTACGGGCTATCTGCTGGAGGATTGAGCAACAAATCACGGACCTGCTTGCTCCGGTGCTAAAGTTGCTATGACGTAATCGAACTTTGTCCATTGTTGCGTGATACCCCGCGTTGCAAATTGAGCTTCCACCTGAACGAACTATAACTCCGGGTCCGCAGGCCAAAACGGAGGGAGCTTAACTGACACCGCGGTGATCGTGTGTTGTTGCTGCTCCATCGCCCAATCGTCTTGAAGATTGTGAACTTTTTCTGTTTTTTGAATTTTTTATAATTTTTGAACTTAGTATTCTTCTTTCCGACCCTTTCTGTTCGTAGCTATAGCTGTTCGAAATGTGGGACCCAAGGAGGCGAATTGTTGAATTGAACCGTTCGTCACGCTCGACGGCAGAAATTGCTCGTCCGCCGCCCACAAACTTTTAACCGTTGAAGGACCATCGTCGGGTTCACCACTTGTAGGCTTTGCGGATCCAAGTATGTAATTTACTAACGGAACAAAACTAACAACATGACAAAATAACAATTACTTTACCAGAGCGGCTGCAAGACCGCGACGAATACCGACTCCCTACAACTATCAAAACTGTCTCTATATACAGTTGTTAACAGCATAGCTAATACCATTCATATCACAAAACCGGTTTGCCTTGTTCGCTAAATGCAATAGCTGTAGTTGGTTTAGCTAGGATCCAAAACCAGTTATTACAAATCGTGTAAATTCATTTCACTTCGTATGATCATATCGTCAGGTCACTACATGTTTTTTGAAATTTAGGTATGTTTTTAGAAATTTTACTGCGTTTTTAAGAAGAACACGAAAAACCCCGCCAGCGATTTAACCGCGCTGCACAGAACATTATGTAGGTTCATGCCGCATGCTCGTTCTCACATAGCGTTTTGAGAATTGGGCGGAGCATTGTTACACCCATATTCAACGCCTGCAAGTTTTCGAAACGTTACCCCCTTCGGTCTGTCGATTTCACCGACGACGAGAAGTCTTGCACGCATAGGGCAAGAATGAGACGATCGAGCTGCCCGTACACCAGCAGCGCCGACGCCTCCAATCGATCACAGTTGTTTTGTCATCCCCATGATAGTAACACCTCGGCTTGAGACGACAAACAGCGGACGTTCGCGGCCACCGTACTAACCCGTTTAACACGACGAGGTTTCTCCAGATAAAAGTGTTACGTCGTCTTGCGTAAAACGAGCTCCGTAATGGCCCTTTCGGCGGACGAGACACCGACACCTACAGTTCTCCGTATTTTGAGAGTGCGTGGGTCGACGATCACCCAGTCGACGGGGTAGTCCAAATAAACGGTGAGCAATAATAAAGCCAACTCTTCTCGTAATTTTAATTATAGACTTTTTATAGACACGTATGTTGGAAAATGTAGTTAATATTTATTTTTGACATCATCGCGCAGCGCCGCATTAATCTAGCGCTAATGTTTGATCGACCTGACCTCCACTTCAAAAAAACCGATGGGACTAATGTAGGACTTTGATTTTACGGCGACATGAGAGGATCATTTTTAGGCTGGAAATCTGGGTCAAACGCAGCTCCTACCAGCCCGAAACCCAGAGTTCTTCTGGTCGTCATTTCCCGGTGGGCCTTTATTCTGTGAAGAATAGTCGCCTTCAGTACTTTTGGTCAGATTGGCAGCGACTGAGATGCCCACCACCACACTGAGGAGTCGCTGTTCTTCGGAAATTCCAGGAAAAAGACGTCTGCCATTCGATGCCTCTTTGTTGCCAGAGCGGGTCAAAGAGTTGCGCAAGCAATTAGCTAGAACAAGACCATCGGCTTCGTAGACTTTGGCGGTGCACCAGATCAAGCTCGACACGCATTTTGTCGAATTAAAACCTAGATCGCTTACTATAATTAACTCATATGTCGGCGCATCGTGTTACTAGGCTTAGAGCTACACCTGTCTATCTCCGCAGAATTTAGAACATGATTGTTTGATCACGTGTGGCCGTTGCACTTTTGCTTCAGCGCTAGCCATTCAGCATCTTTCATGATTGGAGGCCATGAGCTAAGCGACTCTTCAGGTTGAACACATCGAGCTCAGTTTGGTGGACTCCTTAGAGCTCTGAGTAGCTGTAGTTAGTGACGCATTGGAAATTCATGATACCTCCCTTTGTCGGCGCTGGGAGCCTGTTTGCTGATTGAGCGAGTCACGAATAATTTCCAGCAGACGCTATGACTCTTGTCAGTGTTGCAAGAGAGCCTTCAATCTGTTGCATAGTGAAGCCTGGAAGCTTTGCACACGTCTCAGCTTCTTCGGAGGTCCGGCCTCTCCTTGGTTGGTCTCCGGCACGCTTCTCTTCGACTAAAATTGGTCGATAATTTGATAAGCTACGCAATAAAGTGAGAGTGCATGATCGGAGTCTAGTGGATGCCCCGGGTATCAGCGGCGACATTTCACGGAAGGCTTCCATTTTCGTCTGTGTATTGTTTTTGCATTTGCGGCTGCTCCACGTTTCAAAGTGTCTGCCGACGATGTTTAAAAAATTGGAGCTTGCCAGGAAAAGCAACGAGTACTCAGCAGTTGACATCATTCAACAGCCGCGATTTTTTCGTGACCACAAGTGAACCGGTCTAAGTTCTTTCTTCGCCATGTAGCCTGGAGCCGAGTTGAGCCCCTCCGCTAAGATTAGTAGTTCGAATTTTCCCGGGCAGTGTTAGATAAACGCCATAGATCATCTTCACAGAACTGATCCTTGTTCTCCTTGCAGCTCACTTCATTCAGCACAGACACTCACTCACTATACGGGTCGACCTGCCGAAGAACTTAATCGCATAATACACTCCTCGGGGTTCCTCCGAGACCCACTGACCAGAGTTTCAGCCCCTCCCGTACAATAAATCTCAGACACACACACAAGATCCACATCTTTTATTCACAAAGCGACTCCGAAGCAGTTCCTTGTTGCTCAGCGGAAGGAAGGTATTGGACGCTCCGTGATTTTTAATACTTCTTTCATGGTACAATTTTTTTGCTCACCTCATCCCAACAGTAACCGCAGCGAAGAACGCGTCTTTTTACCTAGACGTGGAGCGCGTACGGTTCGTCGTGATTTTCACTATAAGAGCGATAGGTTACGCACCACGTTAATGACTGGTCCCTAGGTCCAGCGGGGATTTTCCGCGCCGCGCGGGGCTGCCCACAGACGCCATTAACATGTAGTCGGCGGCAACACCTGGATGTCAGGAAGGCGTTCCGTCGCATTCCCCCTGACTGGGATCGCTGTATTGTCAACCACTAGCTCCGCAGTTATAGCTCTCACGGGAACTCTCACGAATTATATACTTGATGCAAACCACACACACCTCGCATTTTGTAGGAAAGAGCTCTGAGAGAACTACCAAACACATCATATTCAGGACACCACTCAGCCGGCGTCCCACTTCCCGTGCCGAGTGATTTTTAAAACCACTTCCACTGCGCGCAGGTATACACGTATACATTTCACTCTGTTTGCAAGGTGCCGGATTGACCATTTTTTCCTGATTTCCAGGAAGTCTTTCTGCAGTGACTCGGTTATTGTTTTCAATGCATTTAGATGGTTTTTGCCGAGTAGCGCGCTTTAGTGCAATGCTATGGGAATTTCCTAATTCAACATGATTTTTCCGAATTTCTTTTTCAGGTAAAATTGACGCAACTCCTTTGCGAAAGAATTCCGTCTTACGGGTCGACCTATTTCGTTTGTTTTTGTGGCCTTTAATATAAGTTATATTTATTGCACAGAATACAACAGTGATGTTCTTTGACTCTGATTCATAATTGAACATTATAGGGCTTCAGAATTTCAGAAGTTTTGGGACACTGATATAATTATATAAGGCTGTTTTAGGCTATTTAACCTAATGATAAATAAATGATCCTGCTCCCGCGCGCTCTCCGTTCTACCCGCTTTCGGCAGATAGTAAATTCATATTCTCAAATGCTTTTTGCAGTTACCGTTGATGCACCTAACCATGCAACGAGTTTTACGTTGGCGTTAAATGCGCTACGATCACTCCCGGATGAAAAGCGTGTTGGGGAGGTAATGGTTCTCAATTGAAATTTTTGTAAGCATTTAATTTTATTATGACAATTGCGACGCTTTTTGATTTTGACGTTTTTGTAGAAGTTGTTGAAATAAAAATCTTCACAATGTTTAATAGCTTTGTACAAGTGGTATAACGTTTTATAGCATAGATTTATGTATGTGGTTGTCCAAAAGTAAGTGTTAATTTTTTCATATTGAAACATTGTATTTATTTTCTGTGCATAAATCATATATATTTATATAATTTACAATTTATTTTGCAAACAATATTATATGTTAGCCCCACTGTTCTAGTAGTCTATATTTATTGCTACTGCTCTTCCGAAAATATCCAATCCTCAGACCCCACGACAGTATTTCTACATGTAGTTTGAGCCAGAGTATCACATGCTTCGATAACTATGCCGTACCACTGGCGGTAGTCCTTCAACATTTCGTTCTTTGTTGTCCATATCACATGTTTTATCGACCACAAACAATTTTGATTTCCGTTCCGGTCAGAAACCCTGATTGACGCTAAGCCGAACTTTTTGTCTATCGTTAATTATTAATTTGACCGCTACAAAACGAAAATTTCACGAAGATTGTTGTATAGGAGAGCCAAATAAGTTCGAGGTCAAAAACCCCGATTGAACGATCGGCAATCGGAATTGGTTGCCTAAGAAGAAGGCATTTAAATGGCCGTTTCCGAATGATTTTGGTCTAATCCAACTTGGCACCAAAATATTTCAAAAACGGTTTAAAAAACATCACATCTTCTTCAGCAAAGTCCGATTTAAATACAATCGTTTCAAATCGGGAAAACTGACCTCGAACTTATTTGGCTCTCCTATACAACAATCTTCGTGAACACGTTTTGTAGCAGTCCCCGAATTAATAATTAACGATAGACCGGAGACGCACTAGCATTCAATCAGGTTTCTGACCGGAACAGGAAATCGAAATTGTTTGTGGTCAATAAAACATGTCTGTAATATGGACAACAAAGAATCGAAATGTTGAAGAACTACGCAAGTGGTACGGCATAATTTGTATCGAAGCATGTGATACTCTGGCTCGAAGCTTACATGTACAAAATACTGTCGTGGGTCTGAGGATTGACAGAACTGTTCGGAAGAGCAGTAGCAATAGAATATAAGACTACTAGAACCAGTGGGCTAACATATAATATTGTTTGCCAAATAAACTGTAAATTATATAAATATATATGATTTATGCACAGAAAATAAATACGATGTTTCAATATGAAAAAATTAACACCTACTTTTGGACAACCACATACATAAATCTATGCTATAAAACATTATACCACTTGTACAAAGCTATTAAACAGTTGTGAAGATTTTTATTTCAACGACTTCTACAAAAACGTCAAAATCAAAAAGCGTCGCAATTGTATCTGATGTGTCATAATAAGAATTAAATGCTTACAAAAAGTTCAATTAGAGACCATTTACCTTCAACACGCGCTTCATCCGGAGTGATCGTAGCGCATTTAACGCCAACGTTGAACCGTTTAATCGCTTCAGCTGCATCAACGGTAACTGCAAAAAGCATTTGAGAATATAAAATTTACTACTATCCCGAAAGCGGGTAAACGGAGAGTTACACACGGGAGCAGGATCATTTATTTTATCATTAGGTTAAATCACCTGAACAGGCCTTGTGTAATGTATATCGTGTCCCAAAACTTCTGAAACCCCTGAAGCCCTATAATGTTGGTATGATAGGAGTCAAAGAACATCACTGTTGTATTCTGTGCGTAATAAAATATAACTTATCTAAAGGCCACAAAAACAACGAATAACCAAATAAGTGGTCATAGACGGAATTCTTTCGCAAAGGAGTTGCGTCAACGACCAATTTTACCTGAAGAAATTCGGAGGAGTCGTGTTGAATTCCAGAACATCATAGCATTGCACTAAACGTACACAACCTGCGCAGACCGTTCTAAATGCATTGAAAACAATATATAACCGAGTCACTGCAGAAAGACTTCCTGGAAATCGGGATGGTCAATCCCACACCCCTTGCAAACAACTGAAATGTATACATATTATACTGCGCGCAGTGAAGTAGTTTTAAAAATCACTCGGCACGGGAAGTATGCGAACACCGGCTAAAATAGGTGTCCTGGATATAATATCTTGGTAGTTCTCTCAGAGCTATTTCCTACAAAATGCAAGGTCAAGTATATAGTTAGTGCAAGTATATAATTAGTGAGAGCCTTCCACTGGGGCTATAACCAATACCAGAGCTAGTGGTTGACAATCCAGCGATCCCAGTCAGGATGTCGACGGAAACGCCTTCCTGACATCCAGCTGTTCCCCGCCGACTACAGATGTAATGGCGTCTGTTCCGAAAATCGGCAGCCACGCACGGAGAAAATCCCCGCTGGACCTAGGGACCCAGCAGGTATTAACATCATCGTAACCTATCGCTCTTAGTCATGAAGAGTCACAACAAATTTCTTCCGTACACAGCTACTGCGTCCTAAGTAAAAGACGCGCGTGTACCTTCTACCGCTGCGGGTACTGTGTCGAATAAGTAACAAAACTCGTTACCATGAAAGAAGTATTAAAAATCACGGAGCATTAGATCCTTACTTCCGCTGAGCAACAAGGAACTGCTTGCGGAGTCGCTTCTGAATAAAGATGTCGATCTTGTGTGCCTGTCTGAGATTATATTACGGGAGAGTAAAACTATCGTCATGTAGACACCTTCAAACCCCGAGATTGTATTATGCGATTAAGTTCTTCGGCAGTCAACCTGAATGCAGTGAGTGTCTGTGCTGAATGAAGTGGCTGCAGAGGACAAGGATCAGTTCTGTGAAGATGATCTATGGCGTTTATCTAACACTGCAAAACCGACTTACTAATCTTAGCGGAGGATTTCAGCGCTCAACTCGGCTCCAGGCTACATGGCGAAGAAAAGAACTTAGACCGGTTCACTTGTGGTCACAGAAAAAATCGCGGCTGTTGAATGATGTCAACTGCTGAGTACTCGTTGCTTTTCCTGGCAAGCTCCAATTTTAAACATCGTCGGCAGACACTTTGAAACGTGGAGCAGCCACAATGGGAAACGGCTACAAAGATCACAACGAAAATGGAAGCCTTCCGTGAAATGTCGCCGCTGATACCGGGGTAATCCACTAGACTCCGATCATGCACTATCACTATTGCATTAGCTTATCAAATTATCGACCCAATTTTAGTCAGAAGAACATGCGGAGAGCAACCAAGGAGGCCGGACTACAAAGAAGCTGACGTGTGCAAAGCTTTCCAGGTCTCACTATGCAACAGATTGAAGGCTCTCTCCTGACACTGACGAGGTCATAGCGTCTGCCTGGGAAATTATTCGTGACTCGCTCAATCAGCAATATGCGACGGCTCCCCGGCGCCGACAAGCAAAGGAAGTATCATGAATTTCCAATGCGTCACTAACTACAGCTACTCAGAGCTCTAAGGAGTCACCAAACTAGACTACGATGTGTTCGACCTTGAAGAGTCGCTTAGCTCATGGCCTCAATACAGTGAAAGATGCTGAATGGCTAGCGCTGAAGACACGAAAGCTGCCAACCGCACAGGTGATCAAACGATCATGTTCTAAATTCTGCGGAGATTGACAGGGTGTAGCTGTAACCGCTAGTAACACGATGCGCGACATATGAGGTAATATCATAAGCGATGCTGGGTTTAAAGTCGACAAATCATGTGGAGCTGATCTGATCACGCCAGAAGTCTTCAAAGCCGATGGTCTTGTTCTAGCTAATTGCTTGCGCAAACTCTTTGACCCGCTCTGGCAACAAGAAAGAAGTCCCGTCGAATGGCAGACATCTGTTTTCCTGGAATTTCCGAAGAACAGCGACTACTCAGTGTGCATCAATTACAGAGGCATCTCGTCGCTGCCAATCTGACCAAAAGTACTGAAGGCGACTATTCTTCACAGGATAAAGGCCCACCGGGAAATGACGACCAGAAGAACTATCCAGGTTTTCGGTCTGGTAGGAGCTGCGTTGACCAGATTTCCAGCCTAAAAATGATCCTCTCATGTCGCCGTAAATATCAAAGTCCTACATTAGTCCCATCGGTAAACTTTAAAGTGGAATTCGGCTCCGTCGATCGAACATCACGCTAGATTAATGCACACTCGCGATGATGTCGAATCGATGTAAGCTACATTTTCCAACGTGCGTGTCTATAAGAAGTGTCCTGGTAAAATTCAGAGTTCGGCAAGGTACTATCTTGTCACCCGTTTTCTTCAACTACCCGTCGACTGGGTGATCGTCGACCACGCACTCTCAAATCAGATATAGTGTCGTGTACTCGTCCACCGAAAGGGCCATTACAGACTTGGTTTACGCAGACGACGTAACACTTTTATCTGAGAGAACCTTCAGTCATGTTAGAACGGGTTAGTACAGTAGCAGCGAACGTCGGCCTGTTTGTCATCTCAAGCAAGGTGTTCTATCATGGGATGACAAAACAACTGTGATCGATTGGAGGCGTCAGCACTGCCACGAAGATGCAAGTGTACGGCAGCTCGATCATCTAAGTCTTGCTGCATGCGTGCAAGACCTGGTCAGTCAAATCGACAGACCGACAGGCATTTAACATTTTCGAAAACTTGCAGGCGTTGAATATTGGGTGTAACAATGCTCGCCCAATTCTCAAACGCTTATGTGAGAACGAGCATCGGCCACATGAAACCCTTAGCATAATGTTCTGTGTAGGCGCCGGCTTCAATGGCTGGCCCGGGGTTTTTCGTGTTCTTCTTAAAAACGCAGTAAAATTTCTAAAAACATACCTAAATTTCAAAAAACATGTAGTGACCTGACGTTATGATCATACGAAGTGAAATGAATTTACACGATTTGTAATAACTGGTCTTGAATCCTAGCTAAACCAACTACAGCTATTGCATTTAGCGAACAAGGCAAACCGGTTTTGTGATATGAATCATATTAGCTATGCTGTTAACAACTGTATATAAAGACAGTTTTGATAGTTGTGAAGAGTCGGTATTCGTCGCGGTCTTGCAGCCGCTCTGGTAAAGTAATTGTTATTTTGTCATGTTGTTAGTTTTGTTCCGTTAGTAAATTACATACTGGGATCCGTAACGCCTACAAGTGGTGAACCCGACGCTGGTCCTTCAACGGTTAAAAGTTTGCGGGCGGCGGACGAACAATTTCTGCCATCGAGCGTGACGAACGGTTCAATTCAACAATTCGCCTCCTTGGGTCCCACATTTCGAACAGCTATAGCTACGAGCAGAAAGGGTCGGAAAGAAGAATACTAAGTTCAAAAATTATAAAAAATTCTAAAACAGAAAAAGTTCACAATCTTCAGGACGATTGGGCGATTTCGAAACTAAATGGAGCAGCAACAACACACGATCAGCGCGGTGTCAGTTAAGCTCCCTCCGTTTTGGCCTGCGGACCCGGAGTTATGGTTCGTACAGGTGGAAGCTCAATTTGCAACGCGGGGTATCACGCAACAACGGACAAAGTTCGATTACGTCATAGCAACTTTAGCACCGGAGCAAGCAGCAGAAGTCCGTGATTTGTTGCTCAATCCTCCAGCAGATAGCCCGTACGACACTCTTCGGAGCGAACTGGTCAATCGAGTCGCAACGTCCGAGCAAAAACGGTTGCAGCAACTCCTCAATGCCGAAGAACTTGGAGATCGTAAGCCATCACAATTGTTACGGTCTATGCAACAACTTCTTGGCTCAAATAAAGCATCTATGGATGGAACAATTCTCCGACAATTATTCATTCAGCGATTGCCGGCGAACGTACAAACCGTTATAGCAGCGGCTGATGACCAATCGGTGGAATCAATAGCTAGAATGGCTGATGGCATCGTTGAAGTCGCGCAACCTACAGTCAATTCAATCGCATCTTCTCCCGCCGTATCAGGTGACGAAAAACGGGCGATGCAACTCTAACTCGATAAACTTTGTCGTGAGATGGTGGAATTGCGCTCATTGGTCCAAACTAGCTGCCGTAGACAACGTCAACAATCGTGCACTCGTTCCCGCAGTTCCAGTAGGCAACGTTGTTCTACAGACGGGCTCTGTTGGTACCATCAGAGATTTGGTACAAAGACGGTCAAGTGCAATAAACCATGTTCCTTCCTGGGAAACGGCAAGGCAGAGCAGTAAAGGCGGCCCATGCTCAGTTTGCGGCCTCTCGTCGCCAGCAGCCATTGCGGTCAGCAAAGCACCCTTCAGTCCACACATTCAATAAATTCTCTGACAACAATTATAAACCCGGTCGATTATTTTTTATTCGCGATCGCCCAAATGGTCAACGTTTCCTGGTGGACACGGGATCTCATGTCAGCGTCTTCAAATCGTCTGCCCGGGATTTGATAACTCGACCCGTTTCTTCTCGATTTCAAGCCGCAAATGGTACGCCGATCAAAACGTATGGTCAGCTGTCGGGAACGTTGGATTTCGGATGCAACGAACGTTTCGGTGGGTTTTCACGATTGCGGACGCAGCACAATATACTCGGAGCCGATTTCCTGCAGTATTTCGACCTTGTGCCCGATCTTCGCCGTGGCCAATTGCGTGACGGCGTCACACGCACGAACATTATCGGTCAACCGTCAAATACAGCGGAACCCCATCTATCAACTTTCGTTGGTATGGCAACTTCTGCGTATTCCACTGATATTGCGGCGAAATTTCCAAAAGTGATTAATCCAGCAACGTATGTTGGTGACATTCGACATTCTACAGAGCATTATATCGAAACCAAAGGTAGACCTGTGTTTGCAAGACCACGACGCCCTGCCAGTGATAAACTCAAAATTGCTAAGCGCGAGTCCGACCACATGCTGGAGTTGGGTATTATTCGAAAATCTTCCAGTTCTTGGTCGTCTCCCCTGCATATGGTACCTAAAAAGAATGGCGACTGGCAGCCCTGTGGTGACTACAGGGCTCTTAACAACATAACCGTCCCTGACCGCTATCCGATTCCGCATGTACACGATTTTACGATCAATTTGCATGGAAAGACTATATTCTCCAAAATTGATTTAGTCCGAGTATATCACCAAATACCCGTCGCGACTGAAGATGTGGCAAAAACCGCCATCACCACCCCATTTGAATTGTTCGAGTTTGTTCGCATGCCATTTGGTCTGCGGAACACCGCACAAACGCTTCAGCTATTCATCGACAATGTCGTTCGAGGGCTAGATTTTTGTTTCGCTTATATAGATGATATACTCGTGACAAGTTCGACTCCGCAGCAGCACAAGAGCGATATAGAGACATTGTTCAAGAGATTATGCGAATTTGGTATTGAAGTTAATCATGGAAAATGCGAATTTGGTGTTCCGGAGCTGTCCTTCTTAGGGTACCGTGTGAACAAAGATGGAATTCTACCTCTGGAACCTAAAGTACAAGCAATCAAGGATTTTCCTCTTCCAACAACGAAACGCAAGTTGCAGGAATTCCTCGGAATCGTCAACTTCTATCACCGGCTTATTCCGAATTGTGCGGGAATTCTTCATCCTCTCAATCGTTTGCTTTGTGGAAAGAAAGGAAAAGAACTAAAATGGACTGAACTTGAACACAATGCGTTTGAACAAATTAAGAACTCTGTGGCGGCAGTTACGCTGTTGGTTCATCCTGTCCCCGATGCGCCGCTAAACATAATGTCAGACGCTTCAAATATCGCAATTGGAGCGGTGTTGCAGCAACAAGTTCATGGTCAATGGCGTTCCTTGGCTTTCTTTTCACGTCCGCTCCGTTCCGTAGAACGTATAGTACGTTTGGTCGTGATCTGCTGGCTGTCTTCTCCGTCAAGCATTTTCGACACGCCGTTGAAGGTAAAAACTTTTATGTGCTCACTGATCACAAACCGCTTACCTTCGCCTTACGAACGATCTCCTCGCTCTTCACAACGCGAAGCACGTCAACTTTCTTTCATTGAGAATCTTACATCCGACCTCCGCTATGTACAAGGCACTGTTGAACCAGCCAGCAGATGCGCTGTCGCGGATGGAGCTCAATCAAGTCAACGTCATCAAATCCGTTGACCTCGTCGACATGGCTAAACAGCAGTATACCGACACGATACAACAGCTTTCGCGCACTACTAGCTTACAGCTCCGGAAGTGCCCGGTACCAGGTTCAACAGCGTTGCTTTGGTGTGATATGAAAACTACCGCCGCGTGACGATACGCGCCCGAAATTTTTCGTCGCGCTATTTTTGACTCTCTGTATGGGTTATCACATCCGGGTATTCCGATTCGACCAGCGTTTGGTGTGTGAACGGTTTGTTTGGCCGTCCGTCAATT
>JASANE010029647.1:0-10395 GCA_030248225.1 Trileptium ribeirensis
TATAGGATATATAAATTCGGCGAGATTGGAATAGCCTATAGGTCATCCTGGGTGTAAATACCGTTCGATGGGTTTGAAACTGTCTATCTGTCTATGGACAACTATGATCTTTAGTGCAACATGTACTGACGGTTTTATAAATTTATATTTACGGGGACGGGGTTAGGTGGGCTTGTGTTCGATCCATCCTAACTCAAAAAATTTATTCTAATATCTTTAAACTTTTTAGATTTTTGAAATTTATGATGACCGAAACTATAATATCTGACGCTTCCCACCAGTATTTGCTTAGTGGCATATGCTTGGCTTTTTGAAAATTAATGTTTTTATGAGATAAAAATGGTCCGAAAAAGTCGAAATTGAATCAGCTAAAACTCCAATAACACGTTAAATCGCCTAGCTCTCATAAAATGAGCGGTGAAATCTGAACCGTTATCTAGCCCGGGGACCAGTATTCCGAAAGAATAAGATGTGTCATATTATTAGCAGTGGCGCAGAACAATTCTGAGTTTTGGGAGTAATAGAGAAACTTTGGGGTAAACATGTAAAATAGGTCTCATAGAACGGGCGGTGAAATCTAAACCAATATCCAGCTCGGGGACCAGTCTTCCGAAAGAATAAGATGTATCATATGAGTGGTGCAGATTCATTCTGAGGTTTGGGGTATGCGAGAAACTTGGGGGAATGCGAAATTTTTGGGCGAGTGTTTAATCTGGGATTTTGAGCACAGGGCCCCTATACTAAAGAATTTTTATCCTAGTTTACCCGATATTTAAAGGGGAAGAATAATCCCCCTCGTTCGACCAACATGTGCGCTTATGATTAAGACAACACAATAATGCTTTTGGCAAACGCTTGGTGATGGGTGTTTTGCTTAATGTAAGAAATATCTGCTTTTTCAAATGAAGAACTTGCCATTAAAAAAGACGGACGAATCAGACGAAATCTATTGAAGAAAAACGAACCTCCAAAGAAATTTGTTTTAGCGAAAAGGTTTGTGGGATCAACGTGTAATTAAAATATTAAGGACAGATACAACTTTTCGATAGTAATTTAAGTTTTATAACATTTAAAGCTTTATATTGCCGCCTACAGTGCTGTACATATTTGGACCATACAACAGTTAATTGCGATCATCATTGTGACACACTGATGCTTTATCAACAACTGCTGCAATAGTGGTCTCAAAATTTTAGTCTAAATTTGAACTGAAGTTTATATATAAGTCCTCAGCAGTAGGAATAAAACACCACGTTTTAGACCAAAATCAAGTTGAATTTTGTTGTTTTCGTCTATACCTACTAGCAAGAGTGCATTAGGGAAGAGCATGACACTTTCCTGTACTCACATGTTAGCCCGTGTTTGATGACGCGGGCGTTTTCGTCGTGACGCCCAGTTTCATTTTTTTGGGGGGAGGGCAGTCATGCACAGGCCCCCCTCTTAGTTTCCGGGTGGGGGGTAGCTCGGACCCACAAAATTTCTGGGTGGGGAAAATCGAACCCCTTTTTTAGGGGGGTCAATTATGTGAAGAGAGTTACCCCACCCAGAAATTGGGGGTCCGAGCTACCCACACTTAGAAACTGGGAGGTGGTTCTGTGTATGACGGCCCCCCAAAAAACTGGGGGTTTATTTCGAAAACGCCCGCATCATCAAACACGGGTTAATATGTGAGTGCAGGGAAGTGTCATACTCTTCTCTATTGTACTCTTGCTACTAGTAAACGCAAAGCGACAGAAACGGTGCGACTGTGGTAACTCTGCGCTTACTGAAACTATTGGTGTTCCATATTCCACTGCCTCAGCCTCTACAAAGTTCTACTATAACAATAATACATTGGCAATTAGCGGCAACGCTCCAGCCATTCTAATAACGTGTCGAAATCGTTAGCCCGTGTTCAGCAACTGAAAGCAGCTGAAAGAAACTTTTTCATTAGAAAAGCTATATATAGATATGGTCACATTCTAAGGACCTATATAGAAAAAGTGGTAAAATTTGACTATTTTTGGTGCCAAAATTTTGCTCCGTTAACGTCCCGCAACGTAACAGCTCAGTATGGGGTTAAAATAATAAAGTCAAAGGAGTTTAACAGGTTAAACAGCTCGACAATCCCATCGTTATCAAGCAAAAACTTAATTTGCTGAAATGTAAAAAATCTCACTATTTTTATAGTTTGGCGCATAGGTCGAAAACGGCCGCTCTGACAGAAAATGCATAACTGTATGGGATTTCGAATGGATATGGAACTGTATTTTTTTCACATACGTCCGGATTCTTTGCCAGCGATGTAGCACTGCCCAGGCTGTACCACTAGGAGGTGATCCACTCACAGCCCACCGCCCTACCGCCCAACCAGTCACCCGAACATCTGCGGCGCTTGGCCAAAAAAGTGTAAATTCAGAATTTTAGAACGATTCTGTTTGATTGAAATAGTGTCAGCGACAGCAACTAGAATATGTAAATTAACGAAATAATTGAAATTAAGCATATCTTTTGTAGTTACGATACGGTGTTAGATGTGTACGTCTGCGTAATGTTACGTCGGCTACTGTAGCGCCCAGTCAAGAGATCTGTCAAGTGCGGCTGCGTTAAATACCATGTCGGCTATCAGAACTAAGCCCAGCCAAAGGAAGTACTATATACTGCTGCGTGACGCATCTGCTACCGTAACAGCGCCCATCCAAGGGAACTGCTATGTATGGCTACGCAATGCATCTGCCATCGTAATAACGCCCAGTCAAGGGAACTGCAACGTAGGGTTGCTGATGCATCTGCTAACATTGCCCGATCAAGGAAACTGCTATGTACGCGCGGCTGTCTTAAATGCTATATCCGTTATCGTAACTTCGCGCAGAAAACGGAACTGCTACGTAAGGCTGCGCAATGCATCTGCCTAACTGCGCCCACCCAAAGGAACTAGTACGCAATGTTATATCGTAAAACAAAGTGTGCAAAGGAAAACAAGAAATGTTACACCTTTATGGCATACAGGTGCAACTGTGTCACGACAGACAACACACCGATCCAGTGACACACCGAGGTGGTGATCCAGTGCCCGCTAAAATAGTGACCCATTTGACCAAGTGACCCAGTTCCATCTCTGATACATGCGATGATTTGTTAGTTGGTTCGGCCCAAGTCCCTGAGGGACGTTGTGTTATAACGTTAGAAAATAGAACGGTTTAGATCGGGGGTTCAGGGGGGCGCATACCCGCGACTTAGGCTTAAGCTTAGTATACGTCTCATATAAGGGCCTTATGCTTAGACTAAGGTTTAGGCTTAGTATACGGAGAATGGCCTGCATTTTATGTACGCCCAGCAGGGTTACTTTAGCCGTTTCAGACAATAAATGCATGTTTTGAAGAATGTAACTTGCTTGTAGCTGTATAAAGAAAACATATGACATAATTAAAAATTAATACAACAAATTTTCATATTGGATTTCATGCAAATATCTATATACTAAGCGCCCAAGTCGACGAAATCTTAGCTACCGTTGAAATTGTACTTTTGATAATTGACAAAAGGAGAAACAAAAACAACAGCAACAAACAAAACCAGAAACAGAATCTTCATGCCTAGCTATGTAATAAATTGTCATACTAAACGCCAGAAAATAATAGCTCAGAAACAAGCATACATTCGTTTGGACCGTCGGCGTCGCAAACTTCTGGTTGGACGTAGCCAAAAGTAGTGAAAGACAGAGCTAGGTGACTATATGTTTGCAGCAAAATAGCATACTGGGTATTCTTCTTTTCTATAAAACTGTGGATTTGGTACAAAAATGTGCATTCTTCTCAAATTTAGTACACTAAAGGCCTTCTGTAGTTAGGAAAAAGTTCATGGATTATATGTGTATTTTATTTCATACAAATATTTATAAAAATTCATATATTAGATAAGTTACATTTAATACTAAAATATTTATAAACTTATACATTAACTATGTTTAATGCCATACAAATGCATACAAGACTTTATACAATTAATTATATTTAATGCAAAAATATATGCAAATTCATACATTCGACAAACTGAATTTCATACAAATAAATAAAACATTACATAATTTATATATTATTTTTCATACAAATACGGTATATTCAAATGTAAACATGTTGCGTTTCAAGTAATATATATTCGGAATCATATTATGTGTGTGTTATATTTGATGCAAATATATATAATGATTCATAGAAGTAACCCTGAGGGGCGGTACGTTATAACGGTAGAAAAAAGAACAGCTTGGAGCGGGGGGTTCGGGGGCGGTAGCTCTCGACTTAGGTTTAGGCTTAGTGTATGTTTCATATAAGGATCTTAGCTTAGGTAAACACTAAGGCTTAGTATATCGAGAACGGCACGGCTTGCATTTTATTTCCGCACCTCACGGTTACTTAGGCCCATGTTGCGATCTATTTCATAGTATAAAGTGCTAAAATTCAATCAATAACAATTGTATTATTCATATAAACGAAATTGAAAATTTTACCACACCAGAAAAGCGCGGCTACAAATTCCATGCAAAATATTTGCCCTCTAAAAGTCTATTCTCCCTAAGCTAAATTTACCCCCCTCCACGCTATAAGGTCAGGCATCGAATGCGCCCTCTCCTGGCGCGCCAAAGGCGCGTAAAAAATTTTTGAAAGCAAATATGGTGAAAATTGGCAAAAATTTCTGTAAAATTTGTAAAAAATATGAGATTTTAGAAAAATTTATAGTAAGTTAGGCAAAATTGCAGAAAATATTGGCAAACTTGAGATAAAAATTTTGAATTCCAAAAAATTTCATAAATGTACACCTGCTGGACTATCCTTTGCCCCTTCCGACAACCTCCCACACCGAGACCATCTTTCTTCCTTCCCTCATAAAAGCGGACTGACCTTCAGCACCTATGGTATAAAGGCAGAATATCACAAAAATCGGAAAGCCAGCGCTTAATAGCTGTAAAAAATGTTAAATCACTATATAGATAGGGAGAAATGTATTGTAATGCCTATCCTTAAAGGAAATGTATACAAGCGACACCAGATCCACCTTAATTATAGGCGTTACAACTAAACTATAATTATCATACATTATAATGTCTGTAATCACACATAAATATTACTAAGTTTGTTATTTTTTCAGAAAATTCAGCTTTATAGTTTTAGACATTTTTCTACATTCTCATATTTTGCACAAATATTATCTGTCACAGTCCGTTAACGATCCCTATTAAGTTTAAGGGATCTGTTTATGGATAGCGGACGTCTTCCTAAAAAGCGGGATTAGTCTTTGATTTGAGGAAAAGTGAAATTTGCTTGGTTTAAGGAACAGGGAGTAATCGATGCTTTACCTAATAAATGTTTGGTTAGACCGCAGTATACATGTTAGTAATTAACAACATAAGATATATGAACACAAAATTTGTAAACGTCCTGAATCCAAACATATATATAGTCATGTATACTCATGTATGCTTATGAGAACACTAGTAATGCTAATATGTATTTTAAAGCCCAAACCATAGCGGAATATTAAACGCGCCCAACAGATTGAAGTGGCCTAGTTGACTCAGCCGATCCACTCCGATCAGAAAACTTTCGACTAAAACAACTCTATTTCTCAATCAATGTCTCTCCAAAACTACATTAAATTTATTTATTTTACAAATGGCAAGCTCAATAATAAATAAATAAATAAATAAATAAATAAATAAATAAGTAAATAAATAAATAAATAAATAAATAAATAAATAAATAAATAAATAAATAAATAAATAAATAAATAAATAAATAAATAAATAAATAAATAAATAAATAAATATATTTTCATGCTCAGTATGGCTCATAGTCTCGTACAATTGTGCCTTGCTTGAGTCTCAAATCTTTGCTTTTGCTTTATGATGTATATATATCGATATATATGTATATATATATGTTATATCGATATATATGTATATATATATATGTATATAGAACATTCAATATGACTTTGCAAAATATAGAGTTTCACCAAATCGATGTGCGAGAGCACAATATATAATTAAGTAAATGTATGGGAAGGAGCAGAAAGAAATTGCCTTAGCCTTGCCCGCCTATATTCTGGTTCTATGATGACGAAGTGGGCTTCTTTTGGGTTCGCCGAAACCAAATAATACAATGTTTTCGTTCGACGAATGATGATAGTCTTGTTGTTGTCTGATATTGGATCTGTCTGGTTTGCTGTTTTAGTCGATTGATATTTACTGAGGAAAGAACAATATTTGTGTCTACCATGATGTAAAAGCAAAAACACTACTAGTAATAGATTTAGAGACAAAATAATTTAATTTGCCCTGATACGAACTATAACGGTCACATCGATCTTAAAGGCCGTGAGGGTACTGCGTGTAGGTTGGTTAGTTGTCACTTAACTCGCAGCAAAGACACATTTCCTAAAAGATTTAGAGACAAAATAATTTAATTTGACCTGATACGAACAATAATGGTCACATAAATCTTAAAGGCCGTGAGGGTACTGCGTGTAGGTTGATTAGTTTGGAAGATCTATTGTTGAACTGCTGGCTATATCACGTTTACATATATATATCCATAATACGCTCGAAATTGCTTGCCACATAAAATTTAGCAAAAATTTGAGAATCATATTTTGCACATGTCAGATCTATTTATATAACGCATTCTTCCATACGTTGACACATTTTCTTACTGGTTGTGTTTGGGAGTTGCTTAAAGAATCTGTCGTGTGGCACGCTTTGCTATTCGTTTACCACGGCATGGTTTTTCTAAAGAACCGGGCAACAGCTTCTACACAGCGTAGTGGCTAAAGTACAATTAAAAAGATCCAGGTCCAGTACACCGCTACGCCGAAATTTTGATAAAGATTGTTGTACGAAATAAGAGTTAATACAAGAAAGAAGAGGTCGAAAATATTATATATGCGAAGGATTACTGCAGCTTCAAAAAGCTAAATTGACACAAACGATATGCGAAACAAAACTGGTGCACCAAAGACTGAATTTACCCGTAAATCGTTGATAACAACTCAATTATCCAATCTCAACCATGGAAAGCGGAAATCAGAAAATCTCTACAAAAGGTCCTTAAAGCATCGTCCAAAAATATGGTGTTTGGAATAAATTGTGGTACATATTGTATATTTTCTTCATTCATTTGTCATTCCGATCAACTTGCCTTTGGAATATAACAATACTTATTCTAGGCATCGCAGATAATCGAACAGCCGATATTGGTGGCACCTACGAAGCAACAGAACGTATTTCTAAATTCTTTCACCTTTCAGGCCTTATCACCTTATACAAAAACAATATATTTAATTTCAATCTGGCACACAGTTTTGGCTTATAAAAATTTTATATATAACTGTACTTATTTGGGTTTTAGAGCCGTCGTTCGCTAATTTCTTTGTTTTTGCTCTATTTTGATTGAAAACTTGTCCAGCTTATTAAAGTATCATGATCCGCTCTAAATCGATGCTAATGCTTCGTTATACTCATCAACATCAGATAACCCCCGATTTGCCGTATAACTCTGGAATCGGTAAAAAGGTAGTACATATCTTTCGAATTCATGATTACAAGTCTAGGTTTAAAAAAACTGTTACTTTTAAATATAAAATAAATATATATATTATAAGATACTGATCATTGCACAAGTTCTGTTGTATTTCATTACGAAGCACATAAAATAATCGGTGACTGCGTAAAAGAAAAGAAAATAATTCGGTTTTATTTTTAACCATGAAGTAAATTAATATTCGTAGAGTCAACAACATAAAATTTAACTTTGATATAAACTAAATATTAAAGAAAGACAGTTTAAAAATTCATAGTGCTACGCAGTGCTAAATATGACTTCTCCGTTTTGAAGAGATGTAGACAACAATGTAAATATATTAAATGTAACCAAAATATGAATTGTTTTCTGATTAAGGGTATTGCTAATTTTTGCTTAATTTTCCCTAATCAAGTAAAGTGTATACGAGGCTCCATTTCATAATCAAGTGAACGGTATACGAGGCTTCATTTCCTAATCAAGTGAACGGTATACGAGGCTCCATTTACTAATCAAGTGAACGGCATACGAGGCTCCATTTACTAATCAAGTGAACGGTATACGAGGCTCCATTTCCTAATCAAGTGAACGGTATACGAGGCTCCATTTCCTAATCAAGGGAACGGTATACGAGGCTCCATTTCCTAATCAAGTGAACGGTATACGAGGCTCCATTTCCTAATCAAGTGAACGGTATACGAGGTTCCATGTCCTAATCAAGCAAACAATATACGAGAATGCTTTCCGTAATCAATAAAACGGCATAGGAGGCTCCATTTTCTAAATCAAGTAAACAGCATACGAAGCTCCATTCCCAAACCAAATAAACGGTATACGAGGTTTCATTTCCTAACCAAATAAACGGTATACGAGGCTCCATTGCCTAATCAAGTGAACGGTATACGAGGTTCCATTCCTTAATCAAGCAAACGGTATGCGAGGCTCTATTCTCTAATCAAGTATAACGGCATACTAGGCTCCATTCCCTAATGAAGCAAACGATATACAAGGCTGCATTCCTTAATCAAGTAAACGGTATACGAGGCTGTATTCCCTAATGAAGCAAACGATATGCGAGGCTCCATTCCTTAATCAAGTAAACGGTATACGAGGCTCCACGTCACTGGATTCATATTATGTTCCATAATAAATAAATAACTAATTTTTTTCTATCACTAGCAGCTATGAACTATAGAGCTGTTGTAAGCAAGGACATCATCGCCTTAAAATGGTATTATAAGCTAGGAATTATAACGTGACCGCCGCATTAAAAAAGCACCATAGCTTCGCTTTCGTTAGCTACTGGTTTGAACCTTCTATTAAAGCCTAATTAAGTCACTGGTTTGAAGCAAAAAGTTGTTGGAAAGTAATAAACATCACACTCAGAACTGCAGTCTCATATAAAATGTGAAAATAATTTAGTCTTGAAACAGTAAATTAAGTTATTTTTAATAGATAGTAAGTTACGCAGTCGTAAGGAGACTGTACATGCAAGCATAACTCTTAATGTGATTCTATAAATTGCGCCATTATTATTTAGATATAAAATTTGAAATAAAATTATTTATTTACCTAAAACGCAGAATTTTACTATATTCTTTAATATTCGCCTCATAAACAATATTTAAGCGATGTATTAAAAAGCACGCGATGTGCAGAAAATAAATACTTGCTTAGGTCCATTTCTCCTTTTGGGGCCGAACGTTATATCGTTAGCTACTTAGAGCGGGCGGTTCGGGGGTTAACAGACCCCGAATTAGGCTTAGTCTAAGTATATGGGTCATTATATAAATCTTAGCTTGGCTTAGTATATTGAAAATGGTACCTCCTACTTACAATGAACAAAAGGTTGAAAACGTAACCTTTTTCTGACAAGCGCGAATAGAATTATGGAATTGAAACAAAATATTACTAGCTGGATGATACTTCGGTTTACAATGATGATGATGATGATGATGATACTTGGTTTACAATCCCAATTGCGTACACCGGTGAAACTGGTTTGTAAGTAAATGATAGAATTGAAGAAACAGCAAAACTTTCTATCCAAATTTCAGTAATTCGGAACGGCTAATAGCGGTGCATTTTTTATAAATGTTATCAAACATTTGCATAGATTAAAATATTTATAAACCATCATGGGTTGCATATATAAAATTTCGTCATCTTTGTCATCACATAATTTCGCTGTACTGTGCGTCATAATATTTGGAATTTTGCGAATTTAAATATAGCTCAGATGCGTAAAACTTAATTTGACTTTAGGCAATATTATCAACGCTGACATTATCAAGGAACGCCAGCGCAATAGTTAAATTTTTGTAGCAGCTGACGACGGTACATATCATGTTTCGACAATGCGGCTGAAGCCTTTCTGACTGTACGGTTTTAGCCGTTTTAGTTTGAAATTATCCTAAACTTAAAACTGGTTTCAAAATAATACAAGTTTTATTAATATTAAGTTTGACAAGACATTAAAACGTATATTATTTGCTCCAAAATACACAAACCAAATTTCAGGCATTTTATAAATAAAAAACAACAAAACTCATTTGTATTGAAGAATATATTCACTGTCTTTGCTCTCACAAAGTTCAACTATCATGTTCCATATTTATTTCTTATTCATCTCCTAGTCTTCTCTTCTTATTCAACAACGAACGCAGCAACACAGATCCAACCAAATCTGTCGTATCTTGTACGTTCTCACAAACTCGCGTTCTGGTTCTCCTTCTCGGTGGCGGTGGTATCATTAAAATGACGGGCTCTGATTTTTTTGGACCAAGCCAACAAAAACTACATTTATTATCGTCTTAGCCTGAGCCCACGTGGCCGTACAGCC
>JASANE010029648.1:0-11260 GCA_030248225.1 Trileptium ribeirensis
GCAATCTGAATAAAATTTGCTTTGCGGCCGCTTTCCCGGAGCAGAGGGAGGTCAGCCGGTCGGGGGTGGGGGTTCGGCGGCTGTGGCGTCGCCAGTGAGTCGGACGACCTGTCAGATGGGGTTCGTGCTTCAGGGGTACACCCGTACGGGCACGTTTGGTGTATACGTATGTGTGAAATAATGTGTTGTGTTATTGCCATTATTTGCGCTGAAGGATTGGATCAAAATGGGCTTTGAATGGCCATATGAAACCCAAAATCCTTGAAAACAGTCATGTCGGCACAATCACACGGGCTTATGGATGACATTGGTCGGTTTTTGTTGAATTAATTTAGCCTTTTAATAGTCGTCAATCGTCTGTTGCTATTGTGGTTTCGTACATGGTAGGTTGGCTCATAATGGGAGCATAAATTGGCTCGTGTGGCCCATAGTACATGAAAAATGCAATATCTCCGCAACCGCTCGATCGATTCGGGTGATATATACTTTTTTGAACAGCAATTCATGTTCTAATGAGCCGCGTATGGTGTGTCTTTTGCGCTGTAGTTTTGGCTCAAAATAATTTTTTGTATGGCCCCATGAGAGCCAAAATGCACGAAAATTGCAATATATCCGCAACCAATCGAACCATATATGTTCTGATCAATTTAACTTTAATGCTGTTGTGTACGCTGCGTTGCTATTGTGCTTACCTATAGTTCAGGGTTGTGCTAAAGTGGGTTTTAAATCGCCCTGTGAGACAATAGACTTGCAATTAGGCGTATCAATTATATAAAACTATGATTCACCGCCTAGTTTAGAATCACTATATACAAGTTTTAGGATTATTTTAAATATATATTATCACTCATAAACAAAGATGTTACAGTGTTTTGGGAGTTGCATCAGTTTGCAGTAGCTTTGTTTGTCACTAATCGTGGTTGTTTGTTGTGAAACAACTAATGATATATAGCGATCTTAATCCAACAATATGGTGGCCACAGATTCTGCTGCTAGTGATGAGTTGTTGAACGTCTTAATCCAAGGGATTATGAATGGGGAGCGTGATCACAGAATTCGTAGTGCTTGTGATTTTTGCGAAGCTGTTGTGAATCGAAATGAATTTTTAGATGTAAGTGCTTTCTGCCTACCTACTCGTACTCATGTAAGTACTTCCTCCCTCAATACTGCTTTCTCCAGTGTCGGGGAGATGTTAACTGATTTGTACCATGATCGGTGCCAGAGGACAGCAATTGTCCATAGCGAAGCCTATTGTGACCGTTTTGCTACTCCACTTATGATTGCTTAAAATTTGTGATTTATAACTTAAATTCTTTTTGTTTTTGTGGTTACTGGGAGAAGAAACAAAGTAGACTACGGCTTTGATATGCAGTGAAAATAGCCGTTGCGTTATCGCTAATGTATTGTCCTTTTATTATTGTTACTACGGGAGTTCAAAGTGACCCAGTATGCTCTTGCAATAGTCAAGTTGAACAAGCAATTAGCTCGGTCAAAATTTTAAAATTTTTAGATTTTTGTGGGATTGTTGAACTTCGACTAATAGCTCCTATTTGCACAGTTGCTCAACAACCATACTGTACTCTTGATGAGACAGGTGGTTTGATGGTTTCCAATTCTCGATCCCGTTCTAACGGAATATGAGCTATAACTTATAATGATGGTGTCCGCATGTATATGATCGACATAATAAAGTCGACAATTGACTATTAGAAGTTTTGGTGAACATGATGATAGATTTGTATGGACAAAAAGGAAAATTGCAGTCATGGTACTTACGGACAGGCAAAATGATTGTTGTGCACATTTATGTTTTATTGGAAGAAACTGCTCACCTCCCTTTAACTACCAGCGCAACTTGAATTTGTTGAAATATATAACATTAATAGTTTGGGTTTCTTTGATAGTACCCATTGTGCAATGGCTTGCTTATTTGCTACGCACATAGTAGGTGTCACCCAGTGTGAAGAGATTTTATCAAACGGTATGATTTGTCATCTTTGTTATGAACTGAAGCAATGCACAGGATATTTTTAAGAATAAGGGTGGGTACATGCCTAGGAATTTCTATATGCTGCTGGAAATTATAGACTTCGGTGCGTTCTCAGAATATCTACCTTAGCGTTATAAGAAACATTTTTATTATTCTGATTTGTCGCTATGTTTATTACACTATTGTGTAGATCAAGCTTCCTCAGTCGCTGGAAATTTTGCCAGGTGGCACGAAATGGAGGCGCATATCAATTTAATTGGGGTCTTAATTTAAAATATTCAAAATTCTATTTTTAATATAAATCGCTAAAATATGCAATACCACGTTAGGTGAAAAGCAAATTTTGAACTATTTTTACTTAATTTAATCACCGAATTTTAGAAACAAATTCATCTATTTCATGTAAAGTAGTGTGTTTTTGGCCGGGACCAAAAAAAACTTGTTAGGAGACATTGAACTAGGAGGTCCTCAAAATGTTCTTTTAGGCACGCATCGAGAGCACACCCCTTTTACCATGTGGAGCCGAAAAACTGCGATTTATCTCCTTTCCCACTTAAGAGAAACTAGTAGGTGGTTCAAAACCTTAGGTATATATATAAAGGTTCAGCACAGAATGCTAGCTGTAGTTTCATTGATTGTTAAAAAAATCCGAATTTGTCCAATTATAAACCGAAAAATTATAACGTGAAACGTCAAGTTTTATTTTCAGAACATACTAGTGTTTGTTTCTAAGAAATAAGAAGAATAGCAGACACTACTATGCACGGGGTGATCTAAATATGAATGTTGATATTCAAAATGTTTACCGACTGGCACTAGGTGACAAGATTTATCATGTATATACATATATTATCGGCACTAGGTGGCAAGTTTCATCATGTACATAAATAATAATGCGGACATTTCTTCTATCACGTTAAGTATTTTGCATATCAATCTAAACATATTTCTGCTTGGTGGTACTATTTTTTATTGATTGAGTATATAACTGTAATTTTGAAACTGTTGTGGGTAGATTTAAATTAATTTGGGCATTTGCTTGCAAAGATGCCGAGAAAATTGATCTGGTAATGTGAATGATAAAAAGGTTTAAACGTGATGTTGATTAATAAGGGTTTACTACACGTATCTTGTTAAAGGCGTGTTCACACGCTCAAAGTTTTTGCTCAAAATTTGACAGTAATTTTTAACGAAAAATTGTGATATTTCAAAATTTGAGCTCAAACTTTTTCAATGAATCGTGTCGGCGATTGGCTGCAGGAATATCTTTGAAGAATTTGAACATTGTTCACACGTTGAAACTTACGAAAAATGTAAAAAAGACCTTTCAAATATTGATCAAAATTTTAGCTCAAATTTTGAACAAAAAGTTTGAACGTGTGAACACGCCTTAAGCTTGGTAAGTTCATAGATATACCAAATGATGGGTTTACAACCTGATTTAATATTATTTTAGGCTCTATCGAAGAACGCGTTTCGAATTTTATACCAGTTAGATGAGCAGTTTTTTGTTAGGTTAGCTTGTTTATCAAACTGCATATACGTTTTCTGTTGTTTCAAGATTTTACCTATGTTCTACTTTGCTAGACGCGCATTAAACTATCATTACACGCCATATCTATGAGCAAAACATGTTCAAAATGTCTTCCACAAGATTAGTATGCTATTGGAATTCAGTCTATGGTTGTGGAAATTCAACATATCGTTAACACTGAGCTAAAATCGTAAGAAACAACACTTTATTTAGACTGTCGTAATCTATTGTTTGACTCCACATGGGCACTTGTGTTTAGTCAAGCTAGTTTCGTGGTGCTGGTTCCAGTTCGGGGGTAAACGTGAAACTTACCCTAGTGCGGTATTAGCAACCTTTCATCTGATTTTATATATAGTTTACAGATGTGCGTTAAATAGATATGCCGATAGATTTTTTCCTTCGAACATCTTCTAGGTCGATGACATAATGTATTGCTATATATATAGATTACTTGCTTCAGAAGGTAGTATTACTACGAAGTCTGCGGATCGTCTACCGCCTTTGGCCGACGCAACTTCGACACCTATGGTCTAACCGCATATTTAAATTCTTTTTAGAGGGTTTCAATCGGTTTAAAATAGATGTATGCGAGTTCCAGAAAATATTATATTTTTGGTTTGGTTATGTATTGCGTATTGCGCATAAACAATGGACCATCAACTGCCATCACACATTTGGTTCTGTGTTGTTCTCTGTGTGTTCGGATAAGCTATTATTGATTTTTAGACACACAGAATAGGTAATATTCCTTAACTATTAATGTGATATGTATACATATCTGAATTCCGAGTGCAGTAAAACGAGCGAAGCGAGGACTTCGTAGCCATATGAAGGTGAAATGTGACAATATTCGTTGTTAGTGTAACAGATCTATACGGATCGTTACGAGGTGGATTAATCTTGACCACTGCCTAATGGCAAACTTTTATCGAAAACCCATAATCCTGGCCACACTCTAATGGCCAGATCACGTGATCTGGTTCATGGTTGGGCACCCTGGCTAGCCAGGGGCAGGTAACAGGTAACTCTAATGGCCAACATTTACAATAATCCTGGCCACACTCCAATGGCTAACATTTATAAATTCCCCAATAATCTTGTCCACAGTGTAATGGCCAACATTTTTTTGAACACAAATAATCTTGTCCACAGTGTAATGGCCAACATTTTTTCGAACACCAAGAATCTTGTCCACAGTGTAATGGTCAACATTTTTGTCACTTCCCGTATAATCCTGGCCATAGCGTAATGGTCAACATTTTCGAATATAGTGGCTAATGTCCCCCAACGTAGAATACCTCATGGAAATAACTTAAATCAGGTACGAAACCCACTATGGCACCGGAACACGTTCGTGAATGGGCGTAGAAGCAATCTATCAACCCCTATGCGCCAGTAAAGCTATAAGTCGAATTCCCCCGTATATACGTCCAGACGGTAAAGCTCTGCCGTCAACCTTTTTCTGTAAACTGTATATATATAGCACAAAGCGTGAATCGTTACGTCTATCAATCTCGCTACGAACTAAAGAGTTTCATCACAGCTCGGTCCGCACCGCCGACAGTTTTTCGTGATCAAACGAACGGGATATCGTTATAAACGTTTAAGGATGCCGAATTAACGAAATATTGCCGTATATTCGTATATAGTTGGATGATTGTTGATAGTAGGGCCAAAAGGCTCGTTGGCATATTTAAGTAGTATTTATGGTAGGCTAATAGCGTTCTAGACATCGCCCACAAGCTAAAGATCGTGTCACCACTTGGTAAACCGCCTCAATATACCATGAGCTGAATAACTCACCTAGCGTCAAAATTTGATATATCTCGAGAATCACCCTAGGAATTTGATCAAACTTTTACCCGGATCTCGGGAAGGATCCTAGCATTCGATTCACTACGTAAAACGCTCAAATAACGCGTCGCAATTATAAACCCGACGATTTCGACGGGGCTCGCCCCGCTCAAAATGCGTAAATTCAAATAGGTACTCCAATATTTACTCCAGGAAGCTGGTTAGGACTTTGAAAGTTTCTTCGTAATGATCTCGGTTCACGAATGTGCTTATAAAACTTGTCGATTTTACCCCGGAACCCTAAACCCGACGACCTTGAAGGGGGTCGCCCCCACCAAAATGTGAAAATTTAAATATCCTAGGAACTACTCCAGGAATTTTGCTAAAACCTTGGCAGTTTCTTCGTAGTAATTTCCATTGACGAGTGCGACTCTAAAACATGTAAATTTCGAGTCGAAATCACAAACCCGATGGCCTTAAAGAGGTCTCACCCCACCGAAAACGTAAAATTAAAATATCTTAAGATTCTCTCCAGGAATTTTGTTGAAACTTTGGCTGTTTCTTCGTAGGAATGTCCGCCAACGGAGGCAACTTCAAAATCCAATATTATCGAGTCGGAATTACAAACCCGACGGCCTTGAAGGGATCCGCCCTTACCCAAACTCTAAACGCTAATGTCTCGATATCTATTCCAGGAATTTCGACGATCATTCTCGCGTAAATGGAGGCCCATTAGGCCTTTCATTTGAGCCATTGAGCCCGACAAAGTCATTTCAAAAGTTATAGGAAATCTAAGTCCGAGCCGCGCAACCGCTGCTCAGATTTAGTTCATATTTCATAAAGTCTACTATTTTTGCAAGTCTGTTTCGGTCTTGCCTTTCCACGTATTTTGGTTAGGAGAGGGAAAATATTATTTTCCCCAGTGTTGATAACTCACATTGCAAGCGGTAATATTTTGTATCTCGAAGTTATCGATCTCGTCAGACGCGATATCGGGTCTATCGGGTTTCGGCCAGACCGACCACTTTTTCGGAGGACCGTTGACCCGGCCCTAGTGAGACGTTAAATAAGGTCAAGTCCAGCCGCTGTGCAAAATTAGCGAGAAATTGCGAATTCGGGTTTTTCCTCAGCCCCTACAGAACCAGACTCAGAAGCTCGGTCGAAAACTAAGAATCCGAATGTTTTAGGAGCGCAAACAGAAAGAGTTACAGTTAGTAAAATTGTTACTGTTGTCCCGACAAACGGGGCCTCCGTTTACCGACTCGCTTTGTCGAGTAGAAATCGCCCGAAATAATAGTTAAATTTTAGTACAAAGTTTAGTTCTTTTTGAGAGTTTTTCACGTCAAAATAACTTAAATTTTGCCACCTTTAGGATAGCGCCGATGACGATGAGGCATCGCTACACATAGTTCTCGTTCTAGTTAAATTTATAGGTATCTAAATACAATTTTTACCCCTGCCCCCACGCCTCAAAGTTGGCAGAAAATTTGTATAGTGGTAACGCACCGCCGCTTTTCGGCATTAGTAAATTCCCTCTCAGGACAGATTAGTAAATTATATGGAAAGGTAAGGACTCGCCCGAACATTGCCCTTACCGCTGCTTAGTTTTAGCGAACGAATCAATCGTTCTAAGACAATGACCAGCTCCATTAATTAAAGTTGAATACGTAGTGAATTAGTACAGAAAATTCCTCGATCACACCAAGATTGTTTGCCCGTAGGAATTAAGAATACTCCAGAAGAAAGGTTCATTACTTCGGTAGTGGCCTACGCGCATATTCTAGCATACCGCTTGATGTCTTAGGATGAACCAACAAGACAAGTCTATAAATTTAGGAGCTAAGTCCAACCGCATATCACTCGAATCATATGCAGATGAGTAATACGTTAACTGCTTTTTTTATTTGTTAAGTAAGACATGACAGTTACTGATTGGGTGGTAGATGAACTTTTGGAGATTCTATTCCTCGGCACAATCTGGATAAGAATTCTCATTCACTCGTTCAACTGAGCGGAGTTTCAAACGATATTCGTTCGCAAAAAACAGGGGAGCCTTACCTTTCCTTATTCATTATTCAAAATCTATAAAAGCGATACATTACCACTTACAAATTTGCAAACTTTAAAGTTCAGGGGCAGGGTAAAAAAAATATATTAGATACCTATAAGAAACTTGACGATCCTCCATCGTATAACAATATAAAAGGCAAAATAATATAGACATAAAAACTCTCAAAAAAAACTAAACTTTACTAAAATTAACTATTCGATTACCTACGAACAAACAGAGATCAGACAACAGAACCTACTAACAACTCTTCTTTCTCCTAGCTACGACCCAACTCCCATATTACTGAGCTAGAGCAAACATACACACATTTAACCTAATAACGAGCCGTCGACGTAATTCGTATAGCTAGATCAATAACTCGAGATATACCCTCAATGATACTCGAAAAAATATTCCCCTCTCCAAAAAGGAAAGCAAACCGAACGAGTTCAAAAATCAAATTTATAAATATAACTTTATTAACAGCTCCACTAACTAATTCCTATAACTTCAAATCCCACAACTCAAAATAAACCTAACCTCATACACAAAAAAATAAAAACCAATACAAACACAAAAGCACCCCCTAATCTGAACTTTGAAGTTGCCCTGCCCATTGGCAGAACATTTTTGCTCAAAGAAAAACACCCAAACCGAGACAATTTCCTGGAGAGAATCTAAGATATTTTAATTTTACGTTTTCGGTGGGGTGAGATCTTGAGGCCATCGGGGTTGTGATTTCGACTGCGAAATTTACATGTTTTAGAGTCGCACTCAGCAATGGAAATTACTACGAAGAAACTGCCGAGGTTCACGAAGAATTCCTGGAGTGGTTCCTACAGGATATTTAGATTTTCCAGCATCGTGGGGGGCCGACCCACTTCAAGGTCGTAGGGGTTCCGGGGTAAAATCGACAAGTTTTTTTTATGAGCGACAATTTCGTGAACGAAGAATACAAAAAGAAACTTTCGAATTGCCCTAAGCCTCCTGTAAATATTGGAGTACCTATTTGAATTTACGTTTGAGCGGCGACCCGGTCGAAATCGTCGGTTTCCTGATTGCGACGTACTTGAGCGTTTAGTGAACCGATAAGAAAATATTCCGGGTAAAAGTTTCAAATCAATTCCTAGGTACTCAAGATATATCAAATTTTGACGCTAGGCTAAGTTATTCAGCTCATGGTATATTGAGGCGGTTTACCAAGTGGTGACACGAATCTTAGCTTGTGGGGTGTCTAAAAAACTATTAGCCTACTGTTCTTAAAAATGTGCAACAACCGTTTGGCCCTACTATGCAACAATCATCCAACTATACAAATATACGGCAAAAAAAATATTTGTTAATTCGGCATCCCGTTAAACGTGTGAGGTTTGCCGTCCAAAAAAAAAAAAAAAGTTCAACCCGAGCTGTGATGAAATTTAGTTCGGTATTTATAAACGAGACGATTTGGCACTTTGTGCTCTGTGTGCCTACGGACGGCAATTTTTAGCTATGCAAAACGTATATACGGGGGAATTCAACTTGGTGTTCTGGCGCATAGTTTAAACATAGATTGCTTCTACGCAATTTGGCCGAAATTTGCTCCCAGTGGGTTTGGTATAAGGATTAAGTTGTTGGCGGGGGCCTAGTTATACATTTGGGGGAAACAGTAGCCACTATATTGCGAAAAATGTTAACAACCGTACGCTATGGCAATACGGAAAGTAACAAAAATGTTGGTACACTGTGCAAAAAAGCGGTCTTTGGTGTTCGAAAAAATGTTGGCCCCACTGTGGAGCGAAAACATTTGTGTTCAAAAAATGTCGGGTTGGTACACTGTGGACAATTTGGGGAAAATTTATAAATGTTAGCCAAAGTGTGGCCAGATTATTGTAAATGTTGGCGGTTAGAGTTACCTGTTACTGCCCTGGCTGCACCAGGGGTGCCCCAAACCACAAAGCCCCAGAATACGGTAAAAATTTCAGGATTATGGGTTTTCGATAAAAGTTTGCCATTAGGGCGGTGGGTTAGAGGGGCCTCGTAACAATTGCCGGTGCTATTTTTACCTAACAATGCTTGTCATATTTCCACTTCATATGGTTTAGTTCAAAGTCCTCGCTTCGGCTCCGTTTTCCTGCAGCTGCGGGAAAAATTCAGATATGTATACATATCACATTAATAGTTAAGGAATATTACCTATTATATATCTATTAAAAATCGAATAATAGCTTGCTGCGAACACAGAGAAAAAAACACAGGAACCAAATGTGTGATGGCAGTTGATGGTCCATTGTTTATGCGCAATACGGCAATACGGTGTGACCGAACCGAAAATATAATGTTCTGGAACTCAGCGGTGTGCTATTTTTAAACCGGGAATTGGAAATTCTCTAAAAGAATTTAAATATGCGGTTCGACCCGTAGTCTCGAAGTTGCGTCGGCCAAAGGTAGATCAACTCGCAGACTTCCATCGTGGCTTTACCTACTGGACAGCATATACTATATATATAGTGGCGATACATTTATGTCACAAATATTCCGAAGGAAAAAATCTATGCGGCGAGTCTAGTTATTACGCACATATATTGAGCATCTGAGTGGGATAATACCGCACTAGGGTAAGTTTTAGCGTTTACCCCGAACTGGAAATTTCCCGCCGAAACGCAAGAGTCCATGTGGAGTCAAATAGGTACCAACAGTCTAAATAAAGTGTTGTTTCTTACGGATTTTAGCTCGGTATGTTAAAATTTCCCCACAAACCATAGACTGGGACCCAAATCATACTAATCTTGTGGAACATTTTGAACATGGCGTGTGATGATATTTTGAAGCGCGTTTTCCTAGTAAAAGAACATAGGCAAAATCTTGAAACAACAGAAAACGTATATTGCAGTTTGCAAAATAAACAACCTAACCTTAAACAAAAAAACTGTCGTTTTTTTTTTGGTATAAAAATTCGAAACGCGTTACTTCGGGATAGAGCCTAAAATTTTGATCCTTAAATCAGGTTGTAAACCCGTCGTTTGCGTCTCGTGAACTTACCTAAAAGCTTAAACCAAAGCGCGTTCGAACTTTTTGTTAGAAAATTTCAGACTAAAATTTTTGATCAATATTTTGAAAGGTCTTTTTACATTTTTGGAGTAAGTTTACAACGTGTGAACAATGTTCAAATTCTTCAAAGTTATTCCTGCAGCCGATCGCCGACACTAATTTCATAAAAATTGAAAAAAGTTTGAGCTCAAATTTTGAAATATCACGAATTTTTTTCGTTAAAAATTACTGTCAAATTTTTGAGCAGAAAACTTTGAGCGTGTGAAACACGCCTTTAACAAGATACGTGTTAGTAAACCCTTATTAATACGACCATCACGTTTAAACTCTTTTATCATTCACATTACCAGATCGATTTTCTAGGGTATTTTCAAATGCCCCAAATTTTCAAATCTACCCACAACAGTTTTCGAAAAATTACAGTTATATACTCAATAAATAAAAAATCGTACCACCAAGCAGAAATAGTGTTTTTTAGATTGATATCAAAAATATTTAACGTGATAAAAGAAATGTCCGCATTTATTATTTATGCTACGTGATGAAACTTGCCACCTGCGTATCAATATATGTATATACATGGTAAATCTTGTCACCTACAGTCGGTAAACATTTTGAATATCAACATTCATATTTCCACCCCCGGTGCATAGGTAGGCGTCTCTGCTATTCTTCTTATTTCTTTAGAAACAAACACTGCAGTATGTTCTGAAAATAAAACTTTGACGTTTCACGTTATAATTTTTCGGATTCGGATTTTTTGAACAATCAATGAAACTACAGCTAGCATTCTGTGCTGAACCTTTATATATACCTAAGGTTTTGAAACCGCCTACTAGTTTCTCTTAAGTGGGAAAGGAGA
>JASANE010029649.1:0-66079 GCA_030248225.1 Trileptium ribeirensis
ATACATATATATACTCATATATCCATATTCTATGTGAGGGTACCCATCTACCAACAACCAAACTTAGCGTAAGTAAGGTCGTCGGTTCAATTTCAACGTGTTCCGCTCCCCTGTATTAAGGTTAAACCCGCGTGCGATAACGATTTGAGTCATTTCGGCCTCCTTGAAAAGCTCGTGAGACATCCTATCGAAGCATTCTGACCGGCTGCAGGAAATCTAACCCGGTAGACGGCTACGGGCCGACAAACGGACCCGGCGGCCGTCGTTCCCGGATAGCCGAGAACTACCGTACTTCCAACTTAAGCTCTTAGCTGTTCGTTGTTTTCGCGACCACGGCGACGTGTATTATTTAGCTTGTGTAAATTTGATAATTTTGGTTCTGATGTCTACTGGGCCGATGGTTTAGCTTGAATTGTAATGGCCTCCTATTCCCGGACGGTCATAATTTTGAAATTTAGTGCAGGGATGCGACGAGTCGAGTTCCAACTAAATCTTGCGGTCATTATTTTCTCCAAACTCCGGTCAGACGGGGCGTTGAACTTATTCCCTACCAGTCCCTAAAATTATACTCCTCAGTCCTCACGAAATAGCCTTCACGTGGTCGAAGTAGAACATGCAACAGCAAAGCATTATACATTCATACACAACGAGATATGGTTAACCCGATGGACATCATATCAATGGGTAAGACGGTTAGCATGATAAACATCACGTATTAACAAGCAAAGCGTTAATTTAGCAACAAATTACTAAGCGACACAATGATATCAATATGGCCATGACACCATGCAGCATACTTCATGATTTTGTCGTGAGATGAATCTCTCCAGACCTTATGGACGCACCCTAAGGTACTACTTGAAACCGAAGTGTCTTGATCACCACCAGTTAGAGATGAAAATACTTGACTTTAGTGCCAAAACCCTGCAAAATACGTAACGGGCCGGAACGGGCCTGTTACATATGTGCATAGTCCGGAGTTTGACATATCATGGTGATGTACCTTGGATTTGCGAAATCCATTAAGACTAATTTAGACCTGCTAAGAATTTACAGTAAATTAATAATTAAATCAATTGCTCTACGGGCATTTATAAAAAGTAAACATTAATGCTAAAATCAGCGATTTTGCCACTATTGTAAATATCGTTGGACTTAATTATAATTAAAAAGGAGAAACAAAAACAGGCAAAACCAGAAAGAGAATGTTGATTCCTGGCATGTAATAAATTACCAATATCCACCACAAGATTATAATGCATAAATGAAGATAAATTCGTTTGGACCGTCGGCGTCGCAAACTTCAGCATGGACATAGCCAAACCTAGTAAAGGGTACAACTAGGTGACCACATTTTTGCGGCAAAATAGCATAATGGGTTATGCTTATTTTCTATAAGGCTTAGGATCTGATATAAAAATTGCTTATTTTCTCGAATTTAGTGCACCAAAGGCGCAACGGTAGCTGGGAACAAATTGTTTCTTATTAGTGTTAGCAAATAAATTACTGCCAAAGAACCGTTTATAATTAAAGAACATAATTGCCCAATATCACTCAGGAATATATCTATGTAGTGCACCGTAAATACATATTTGAATTCTTGTGAACATAATGTTTTCAGAGATATGGCAGTCTTAGAGAAAAATCGTTAATTCTGATGGTTTTATTGCAAACCTAATATTCTGTGCATTCTTCGCCACGTTACAATATTAATACACTGTGATAGGACCTACGATAAATTTTGTTGATCTGTAGATTCAAAATTATTCAAACATACAGTTTTATAATCATTTATATTTTATATATTTTGCGTTTACTATAAATGCTGGAGTTGATCGTATTTTTTAGTTCGACCATTGCATTATGGTAGTTTCAGCAACAGTAGTGTAAGCTGAAAAAGCGTAAAAAACCAGTATATAGCTCTGGCGGTTGACAAACACCTGTAAGGTATAAATACTTTATGACAATCGATGACGCAAAAATGCGATATCACTCAGATTGAATCTAAATCCAGTTGCAAGCACATTACCCATTAAATTAAAGCAAGATTTTCCTCGATATACAGCCACTGACGTTGCAGCAAATGTTAGTTTGTTATGTCGAGCAGGAAGTGTAAGCAGAGCAAACGTCTACATTTTGACTTCATGGCGTGTTTTGTGCAGCTACACCGATGAATAATGTTTTTTACGCATGCCGGCGACAATCATCCTAAAGTTGACTGAAATTGACATAAATTGTGCCACTATTTTATATGTATTGTAAACCGATGTGTCGCAAGAGGGAGGCTGTCCCCTCTCATCATTTTTACTGATGGACTAAAAAACTAAAATTAATTAAAAATTTAAATTACAAAATGCAAATGACCCGTCCCTTTCCACTTTTGAAGTGCATGTTACTCACTTGATCGTGAGGGAGGCTGTCCCTTCTTCTCATTTTTACTGATAGGCTAAAAAAACTAAAATTAATTGAAAACTTAAATTAAAAATGCAAATGACCCGTCCCTTTCCACTTTTGAAGTGCATGTTACTCACTTCATCGTAAAGCTCATTGTAAAATTAACGACATATTAAATTCCAGTTCATTTGTTAGCGTTCGGTCAGGAAACTCCTGTACTCCGGTGGATCTAATATGTAAACCCCTGCGCACTGCAAACAAGACCAAATTAATGAAGGAAATACAAAACTGTAAGGCAATTTCAATTTAGACTAATGCTGCTTCCATCATTTCAGTGCCGTATGAGCACTACAACTACCGCATACTACGCCGTTTATCACGAGAATTGGATCAAATACTTCCTATACTAGTCGCAGATGCATGCTACGAAGCCGCAGCAGCCCGGTTGGGTCGTATGTTTACATTGTATTCGCACAGTAGATTCACAAAGCAATTTAGACGTACATCTATCTTATTCCATATACATATACAATACAATAAATCAGCGGTGCTGTAAATCCCGAAGACTACGCTTTTTGATTCCCGGCAAATGTCGTCTATTTCCATCTCAGGCATTTATTTTTACAACAGAGGCAGCTGTTAATATTTTGCTAGTGGCTCTTGACTTGTATATTTTTTTACAATTTTAACCCCTTCATTTCTACAAGAGCATTTTATTGCAAATGTAGCCTGTGAGCAAGTATGTTTCAGCTTCAATAAATTACATCGTAGCCTACTGCCACAAACATACGTTGTGAGCTGCTCAGACAGATTGGAGCATAGGCTGAAGTTGACAGTTGCTATAGCAACCTCATTCCTCGTTGACAGCACAGTTTTGCTTTGAAAGCAATGGCAAGCACAGGTGTAAACCGCAATATGGCTTATGAAACGTTGACAATATAGTCGGTAACACACGTATATGGCAGTTGAACTGCAGCCGGCTTTCTTGAAACTTAGGCTTGAACACACCCGAGTTCATGCTTAAATATGAGCAATGAAATGATGCCGTGAAACTGTGCTCAAACAAAACACAGCATGACTACACATGCCTTCAAAATTATTCCAATAATTATGAGGTCAAATTGTTGATTGATTTACATAATGTATGTGTGCTTAGGCAGCATCCTTTTGTGACTAATCAATGACACTCCTATCCATATATATCCATATATATAAATGCTATACGTGAGCGACACCTGGCTGATATATACTCCTGAAATCAGGCACCCACGGACGATTTTGATCCTGGGATGGGTAATTTAAGATAAAATACATCGAGGCAAGCTAAGCCAAAACACGTCTTGTGAGGCAAGATAAGATAAAACACATTTGGGGCATAAGTGACCATAGGCGGTAAGTGTTTAGTTCCTAAGGGTCGGATTTCCTCGTCAACAGATATTTGCGTTCGAAAAATTTTGGGCGAATTAACGAAAATTTGGGAAAATCAGTTGGAGGAGACGGGGGCAGAAGGAAAGACGCGTCACCTTTGATTTCTGGGCGCGTGGTTAATCCCCCTGTTCGAGGGCGCCTGAATGAAATTGCTGGGGACGACGTAGCCTAATATCGCGATATTACCTTACACAGAGAATAATCAAACACTGTAATTTAAGTTTATAGAATTACACGTAAATCACAGTTTCGTATGTCGGGTGCATTTAGTTAGATAATTTAGGTGTATGCCTGCATGTTTAGTTCAATATTTCGTAGATTTTGAGTTCTCATATACGTAGAGCTGTAGTTTATAAATTGGTGGTGAGAATTTTAACGTGATAGTAGTGAAAGAGTATATAAAGTAATAGTTGTATCATAACATGTTGCACAATCTTAAATTTATAACCTAGGTTGTAACAAGAATGGGTAGTCGCACAAGCATTGTATATTGTTAAATTCAGTTCCAGAAAGCAGGAACAAAATTCACTCGTCTTAAAATGACAGTTTTTAAGTCGACGCATTTTTAAACCGACTGGCTTTAAAATGACTCGTTCTAAATCATCTTTTGGTGGGAATTTTAGGACAATGTTTATTTATGTTAAACAAATACACCCATTGCTAATCTGGTTGATGTGAACGGTTAGTTTTCACTTCACTTAGCTAATAGTATGATAGTAGCAACTCGATGAAATTCATTTCATTTAGTGGAATCAAATCAAATGAAATCAAATCCACAAATAATGTGAAATTAAAATTAGTTTTGTTTACAATAATGGATTCAAATCGAGTCGATTAGAATCGAGTAAAAATATAACTGATTTTAAAACAAGAAAACGAATTGATTTCTTTCAGTTTTACAATATCGCTACACACACATCGTAGTTCCCGTAAAATATTGTAAAATCAGAAGACAAAGCCGAATATCTAAAAATGTGTACAAAAACAGAAGCCAGACAATACCTATACTACTAATCATCGTGGCGATAACGTAGAATCATGGAGCAATTCATTGAATATATTCGACAATGTTTGCTGTCGAGCCATTATACTTTTAATTATCATAATTCCATAGAACACCATAGACTTTGCATAGTTCCATCTAAGTTGTTTGAAACGACATCTATGCTTCCACGCTAGAGTTCATTTTGACAAGATTCCACTTAATATAAATACATTCATATATGTCTAGTATATTTTTGTTCAAAAAGTTATGCATTTACACGGTAATCCAACTTTATATCAAGTACATATTGATAGTCTTAATTGCATATATCCCAATCCATACGGTATTTTCTATATTTTTAGCATCTCGACTTTACAATAGTTGTTTTAGTTTTAGTTGCATATTTAATAGTAGTGGTATAATAAATCGCACTGACTGGGTATAAAATAAATGCATACGCGTGTTTATAGTAGCTAAGTAATCAAATTTTCAGAATTTTTACTAACTTTTCAGAGATCGTTATTTTTCCAAGATAGTAGGCGATGGTCATGATGAGGTTTTTGAACACAGCGCCACCTATTTTACGTAACTAGAAAATATGAACGCTTTTGGCAGAAGTTTGTTTCCAAAATTATAGAGAAAGTTTTTCAATTTCGCTATAAATCCGTATAATCGAGATACAATATTTAGATATAAGCTAAAATGTGAAAGCTTGTTTCTATTTTGGATGTTTTTGTAGATTGCAATTTGGAAAATTTTAGGAACCACACACCTTATAAGTGAGTTTAACGCACTTTTATATATCATGGAACTGGATTTTTTGAACTTTTATGAATGGTGGAAACGCGAAAAGATACTAGCGGGGAATGGGACAGAGTACCAACTGATAACCGTTGTACGATTATGTGAATACTGGTTACCATTAGTGTATACATGCATATGTATTTACCAATTTAGTAGATTTGTGGCAGGATCGACCTACATGTCTGCCACCAGACAGATTTCTATATATACACCCTACATGACTGACAAGCCTGTCAGATCTCTTGGGGGACGTCAGATATATATTTATACATATGCATCGATGACTTATCAACTTGGCATATTTGTAGTGTGCACGACATGCATGACGCTCCCCCTAGACATATTTCTAGGTTGACGAGTCTCCCATCCCACAATGTTTGTGCACATGGTTAGTTAATAAATTGTGCCACTGTCAATATTTCCGTTTAGTTAATCCACTTTTTAGGCAAAACGATTTGTCAGAGCCGCCAAGACGAGGGTTGCGTAAATCCAAACAGTGAACACGTACACTAGAGTTTGAAGAACTCTTAGAGCATACTCTATTATGAGCAGCAGAAGGGGCTGGAGTATGGGCCGCCCTACCCCCGCTTCCAACCACTATTAGGATTCGTCGTGAAAGTGAGTATTGTGCAGCGGGGAGGTGCTGTTGTAGCAGTGGTGTAAAAAACATGATGGTAACGAAATATTATATATGTGTATACGAAAAATAGATGAAAAATATAAACATAAAACCATAGTTTACATATAATTGTTGAAAATTTTCATGCAATTTATGGGTGGGGCTTTGTGCAGTATCTCAAGTGGAATGATGGCTTATGGAGTTCAACCATTACACAAGATAACGGCTACCCGGGTTTAGACACCTAGGTTTGCAGACTCAATCAGTACGGGAGTAAAATGCAGCTCCATGTAATTTTGTACTGAGCACTGAATGTGGTGGACCGTGAAAAGTAAACAACCATCGTATAATTTATTTTGCGCTGTCGTTTCGAATTACCGTTTTAAAAATTTATCATAGAACCACACAAAACGCCTCAACAGGTACTCATGGCCACCAACAAAAAACACAAACACCCCAAACCTAAAAATTAATTCGTTTTCAATAAAGATAGAACTACTGCTCGATCCATGATACGGTGTATGTCTTACTTGCTGATGTTAATATATTAATATAAAAAACTATTAAACTGATTTGCGATTTTGACACGTGCAAAATTCTGTAACAGTAATTTCACATTTTACAGACGATGTTGTCGACAGCCAAAGCTATAATGGTCGTCGCAATTCACAAAAAACTGAATCTCGAACAAGTAGTGACCGTGACAATCATCTAGAATATAACAACTCTCCTCATCCAGTTTTATCTAACAATCACTCTTACGACAGTCAAGCTTATTACGGTGTTCAGGTGGGAAATACCAATGGCAACGGGTCAAACAAACTAAGTAGTCGCCGCACTTCAACTGATCATACTGTACGGTCACAGCGGCTGTCTAGTATTGATCGTCAAAGCCAAACCTCCCAACAAGGTGATATCAACGGTTACTATGGCAGACACCAGTCGCTTGAATTCAGCCAAGTTGTAAGTGGCCATCGCCGACAATCTAAAGATCCTTCTGATACTGAAATTCCGAGTGATAATCACGAGAATCGCCTTAGCGATTCCAAAACTAATAATGACAGTGAGGGAGGCTTCGGCAGCGGTCCTAGACGTCAGTCTTATCAAAGCCAGAATTCGCACAGGAGTATTGCTGCGGGGAGTGGAAAAACGTTATCACGTCGTCAATCTCAGAGCTCAGAAAAGTCGGTCGTAACTACTAAATCACAAAGACGAGGCTCGAAGTCGACTACAGCCAGTCGAAGATCGTCATCAAATCGGAGCGCCAAGACTGACAACGGTAATTTTGAGCAACATGTCGAACCTGCACTCATTGAAGCTGACGAAGCTAGAACTATCGTCAAACAAGAGTCATTAGAGAAAAATCAACAAAGCGATAGTATCAGCAACAATCATACCATTTATAATAGGAACAACGAAACTAGTTATGACATTTGGACTCATGAAGATGAACCAGAACAACTACAGCGGCGGTCATCACAAGAATACAGCTACTCGAGACAGCAATCATTTGCGGCAATTAACGACGTTGATAACAAATTACAGCGTGATGACGAAACACACGATAGCAACGAAGAACTGAATAACCTTGTAACAACTACACGAACTATTGTAGGTGACGACAATCAAACCACTACAGCTGATAATAATTTAATTGATAAAAAAGACGACCACGGTGCATCTACATCAGCGTCTAAAATGAAAAAACGTAGCGCTAGAAAATCACGAACACTTTCCAGGCAACGCAAAAAGCGTCAGCGAAGAAAAAGTCAACGGCAACAATCTGGTGCAGCGGTCGACAGCAGTTATAGTCGTGCTCAAAGTCTTCCACCACCGCAAACTACAACGACGATTCGACAGCGTGGTGAGCTTCTACGTGGCGAATCGCTATCTCCAAATCGAGCCAGCGGCCGTTCGAGCTCACGATATGTAAAGCCACGGATAGATCTTCACGCAATATTCGCTCGAACACCGTCGGCTATGTATCGGCAAGAACGTATGCAAGAAAAACGACAGCAGCGGTTAGAACAGAAGGTTAGTATATATAACAGTTTTATATGCCTTTCAATAATCTTCATAATGGTCTTTGATCTACTTAATGTTTTCTATATTATCTTATAGATGCCTAAAGTTCGTCTGATAACTAAAGCTAAATTTTGGACCTAATTTTAATCAAAAGCTAATTTTCAATCTATATTTATTTGTAAACTGATTTGAATACAATTTAGCGTTCATTGTTACGAGTGCTTTTTCTATAGCTTATTTAAGCGCCCAGTGACAAGCCGTGATGTTTATAGCATTGACTGTGTTCGTGCTGCACATTGTACTGTCTTTATAGGCTTGTATGCTGGATAATTAATACTTATGTTTAAAGTAGTATTAGCACATGCAATTTGTGAAATTTGTAGTGCAGGTCAAGCAAAGTATAATATGACGCAACTAGCTGAGTTTAGACCTATCTTCAGCAGGCTAGCGCTCTTGAAAAAGCTTGTGTGAGACAGGATCATTGCAGTATAACTCATTACTGGCGTAACAAGAAACTTTTACACGAAGGGGCACTGAGTATGCTCGGGCATAGCTGAAACGTACCATTCGTATATAACGGTGAACTTCGCTTTTGTGTTATATTTCAGGGGGCAGAGATGCTGCACAGCGGGAGGGGAGCACGCCCCCCCATGTCCCTTGGCTACGCCTCTGGTGCTTATTCCTGCTGTATGGTTATTTATTGAACAATGGACTGTAATATAGAACATGATGCGTCAAATTTATTAAATGGCCGACGATTTCGCTCATCCACCAGCAAGAAATCAACTGCAAAAAATATAAGGCGCTGCATGCTTCCTAAATCTATAAATATAAATGTTACATACAGTTAATTTTTCAATGCAATAGATATAAATCACCTAAATCGATTTATGTAGTAGAAGTTCAACAACCAGCAGTGTTTTACAATAATGTTTCATATCTTTAGGAAGCCGATGAAATGGCCAGACTTGCACAGAAGCGTCAAGAGGCGGAAATTGCGTTTCAGTCATGGCTTGAAATGAAGAATCGTGAACGCAGAAAAGCAAAAAGCCTAGAGCGTCTAATAGCGGTTAGCGTTAATATGAATTAATTTTTACATTTAAATTTGTCTAGGTGCAGCGTCGTAACCGTGGCGTTAGCAATGGCAAGAATACTTATGCATTGTTGTAAACGAAACTGAGGCGAACCCAATTGATTAAATAAGTTCAGTAATGACATATGTACTTTGAACATAACTTCTTGTTCAACTCAACGTTTTCGATGAACACTAAAGATTCAGCGGTACGCAGTAGCTCTATTCAACTAGACGTAGTAGATGTGGATAAGGTAATCGGGTTTCAGGGAGCTTAAAAATTTGACAGTGTGCGTCTCCAAATAACTCAAAACCAACTTAGATAGCTATGAGAACGGCATTTCTTCGATATTGCCTTTCAGCAATGACAGTTCAGTTAGCATAAGAAAGCTTACTAATTCAAAGTAATAAAGCGACGGATATAGCAATTAAAATTAAATTTGTGAGCAAAATGTTCAAATCGTAGGGCGATAATGGCCTTGGGTAGATTGATGCATTCAATAATGTCTAAAAACGCGAATGCTGCTTAAAGTCACGTGAAATAGCAATTTTTACAGATTAGAGATAACAACACATAATCACATAAATGTGTTTAGCCAAAACTGTGGCATGGATTATTTTTTGTTAAGTGCGTAAAATATATATTTAGATTATAGTTTGCGGCCTGATGAACACACAATGAGAAAACTTGAGAAAAATTGGTTGCCGTACTACGCAACAGCAAATGTTGGATAATTTTATTGTGAAAATGGAACTTAATCTTCTTATCTCATTGAAAACGCGTAGTCGAAATATGGTTGCGTAGCATTACATACGACACAGAATGTATTGGCCGAGGCTTAGCCCCCGGGGCAACAAATTTAGCAACGGGCCGGGGCAACGTCGAAGCCCTGGCCCCAGTAAAGGTAAAATTTAGGTGCCGGGGCCGGGGTTACTGTTTCAGAAAAATTATTTTTGGTACCAAATTAGCAGAACAGATAAACAATCTGGAGCTTTAGCTGATGATATAATGCTTGCTACTAACTAGGACAGTGAACTTTAGCTTACGACGTACAGTTTATTAAACTAATAAACTAAAATGCTAAAACGATTTGTGTTGAGTTTTGGATATTTCAACGATTATTACGTGTACATACAAAAATTTGGATATGGTGTTTCTTTCGACAAAAACATTTTTGATCAGGGGTGTTTTATTCCGCGTCATATGGTTTGAACTGGAACTATAATACAAACTGGTGGCAGTGAAATTCGTTTACCCATTTCGATTATACATTTATTATGTCTTCAACTGCAACAATAGCAGCGTTAAGGGTCAACGAAATATCCGACTAGTCGGAGCCGAAATTTAACAACCCTGTATATAGTTGTCAAAATCAATGTAGTTTTCAAAATCATATATGCTCTGTATGCGCAGGAAAATCGAACATATAGTACTTTTCGACTAGCCGCGGTACTAGTCCCGGCCCCGGCCGGGGCAACGTTAACCCCGGTCCCGGTCCTGGCCCCGGTAGCTAGCCCCGGTCCCGGTAGAATTCATGCCCCGGTACCACAATAATTGGAAATTTGAACATTAAAGCCAAATAAGCAAGTTCTACCGTTATTGCTTGTATAAAAGCAAAATTTAAGTAAATTTGGTCCTATCTTAAAGTAATACTGTCCGATCTTCTTACAGAAGGGGATCTTGAGTTTATAATATATATACTGCCAGGAAAGCCACCAAATGTTATTTCCATTTGAAAAATTTGAAATCATGTGGCCCGCTTACACGCGGATCGGTTCCAAGCTGTAAAACAGATAAAAATCGCTAAAACAAAGCTCAGCTTGGTGTTTTGTCAAAAGAAAGGCGTCGCAGCAGCTTGCATTGTTAGCGATTTATGCCGATCCCAAAACTCCACTCTTATATCCTAAAGGGACGCTGAGAAAATGGCTTCACTGGTATTGTTTTATTCCTACTTTTGGGATTGAGTATACTGCTTTGTTTATCGTAAGCTTTTCTAAAAATGGAAAACTGCAAACGCAGGCTGCGGGAAGAATATAGAACCACTTGGCATTGGTCAAACGTCAAGAATTTCGGCTGTTGACATGGTAATTTGCTTTTGTCCATTTTAAAGTGATTTCACTTTTTTGTTACCGCACGGCCAAAGTAATCCTGTTTAACGTTAGATTATAGTGCTAGAAAAAAGAACAGGTAGAATGGTCGGGTCAGCAGTGTCCCACTCAGGCCTAGGCGTAGTCTATGTCTCGTTCCAAAGGATGAATGTATTAGTGGATAATAAACGATAGTAACTGAATTTCGGACTTAGAAGAGGTTGTGTTACCCATCGCTTCCAAAGCAAAAAAAATACAAATTCCTATATATCAAACATGTAGACAATAAAGTTTATGAAACGTAAATAATTACCGACTTCTACCAATTTCACTTCCTTTTCTAAATTGTTGCTGCTGCAAAATATTTGTGCGAGAGGACCACAGCCTTGCTAAATAATAATTTTGATAAGAATGCCGTATTTAGATGACATTTAGATATACAGATTTATTGCATTACCATAAGCAATATTAAATTCCGTATTATTTATCCGTATGAAAGCGATAAAGTCGACGTCGTCTTTTTTACAACATATGAAGCACCAGTGGCACATTTAACTCTTTCCGACGTGGGGTTTAACCGTACAAAATAAATTTTGACAGACTCAACATATATACGATTTATAGTTTCTTGGGTTACGAATTTCTCGGATACACCCACCACTCATAGGTTAGGGAGCGTAGGTCTTGTTGTATTTAACATAGACATTCGCTGAATTCTGAATCTACAAGGAAGCACAAACTGATTCACATTCACCGAATTCACATTAGCTTCTGTCCACAATTATGTGCAGTTAAACATCTTCTAATAGCTAATACGCAGTTTGTGTTAGTTTTGGAAAAGTAGTTAACAGAACACTGTACAGTTTTTGTAGAAAAGTATAGTTAATACACAATTTTGAAGATACAAGAAGGTGAGCTATTAACAAACTTTTAAAATTCCAATTAGCAATATTCCAAAAATGAGAATAATGAAGTATGTAGTTATTTTTAGACGGCTGCACACTGTTTTTACATATGTTCAGTTCTCGTAGAACTTTTTCGAAAAGTCCAGCTTCTTGCGTGGCTGTCTTTGAAAAAACTTCCATCACAGTGTGTAGTTGCAGTATCCAATTCACAGTCGAACAGCACTGAAAGATTCAGATCGTTCGCGATTGTCAAATAAAAATACGGTATTGGGCAGATTACTAATCAACCAGCTTGGAGTCTTCCTTCCACGTCGTATGTATTATTTCAGTTCAGAGTATTATTGCAAAGTCTATGTTATGAATCTCAAGACAAGAGATTCTTTTTCTCATCAAAGAGTATATACATCAAACCTATCCTAGGGAAATACCCCAGGATACCATTTAGATTTGAAAAGTTAATAAACTATCTTTTTCATATTATTGCATAACCAAAAATGTGGCTCTTTGACTTTTATTTAGTCCAAATAGGAATGAACAAGCATTAAATGCCCTGACAACCAAAAATTTTGGCTAAAAGATTTTGGACTAAACATAATTATCCGTACTACAGGCCCCTAGTTCCGTGATTTGAGTTTAAATCCGCTAGAAACCCCCTACTATAATGGTAAGAGGGGTAATGACTTTGTTATGTATATATTTGGTTACTTGCATTTGACATGGGTAAGTTTGTAACAAAATACTGACCAATGTATTGCCTAGAAACGTAGATAGGCGAAATGCATGCTACGCGGTTCTAGAAACACTAGACCTACGCCCACATTATATACATAAGACTTGGACTAAGAGCAAACGTAAGTCGGAATACATCGGCCACCCCGTGAGTTCCTGCACTACGCCGCCTTTTTATAACCATATGATGCACGACCCCCGAAGTATAGCATGGAGTGAAAGTTTAAATTCATACAAAAATCCTCCGACTACTTTGTACGATAGCATGGCATTAATTGATGATTAACGTTAGGTGTAAACTTACATGGTTAAAGAGATTCAGGAATGCATTGCAATATTTTTAGAATATATAACATTCAAAAGTTTAATTAAGTACATATATACTTTCCCCGTTTCTTTTAGCCTGAATATAACGTATCTATATATCTAATAGATGTTTCTACTATAAGGTATATGATCTTCAATGCATAATTTTAATCTCTATCTTGTAATGTATATACCTAAACATCACAATAGCTATTACAGATCATAAAAATATTTCAATTCACTTATTCATTGCTTTTTAGCCAGAATGGATCAGATCCACTCGTGTCTGTCTTACAAAGGTGAAAGTTTGGTGCATGGTGTTGGTGTTAATTTATAACTTAGTGACATTTTTGAAGTAGTTAGACTGAGTGAATTTAGATGTTTCTGGAATTTACACCAAGATACAATTTGTGTGACAATACTAGTAATACGGATGGGTTTCCATGTGTTCCTCACAAGGCGTGCAAACGTTTTACCTGCAATGGCATCATACGCATTATCATCATTATCCATGGCAACCCAAAGATTTGGATTAGGATATAATAGCTGCATTAGATGAAGACCAGTAAAATGATTATTCCAAAGTAAAGCTATAAGGTTACAACAGGGTTACTGGAAAACTGATATTAGGCACGAGACCCTTAAGCATCAGCACGTTTGGTATATATGATTTATATATCACATTTCAGCTTTTTTCCGGGAACGTACTCAAAATTCTACCAGCTATACTTACAGCATATGTATAGCCAATCAGCCAATAATTCAATCAGAAATTAGACTAGCACTCGATTAACGCTTTAGTTCTTATGGTGACACATTTATCTGCGGTACATTGCAACGCGATATACTAACCGAGTTTATCGTGCAGCGTGCGCTTGCGCGTGCGTTATTGTTCGCTCGATTTGTGAGGTTCCTTAAGCAACCGAGCGACAGCTCCCAGATGGCGTAGTGACTAGCGTACCAGGCTAGCACCAAATTGATCCAGGTTCAGTTCGCCCCAAAGGCAAAAGTTTGTTCAAGACTGTACGAAAAGTACATTAGTTTAATAAGTAAATAGTTAAACGTGTACAATCACTTCTACAATTTTTGTGCAACGGTAATGGTGTTGGTGTTAATTTATAACTTGGTGACATTTTTTGAAGTAGTTAGACTGAGTGAATTTAGATGTTTCTGGAATTTACACCAAGATACAATTTGTGTGAGAATACGAGTAATACGGATGGGTTTCCATGTGTTCCTCACACGTCGTGCCAACGTTTTACCTGCAAGGGCATCATACACATTATCATCATTATCCATGGCAACCCAAAGATTTGGATTAGGATATAATAGCTGCATTAGATGAAGTCCAGTAAAATGATTGTTCCAAAGTAAAATTGTAAGGTTACAACATGGTTACTGGAAAACTGATATTAGGCACGAGACCCTTAAGCATCAGCACGTTTGGTATATATAATTTATATATCACATTTCGGCTTTTTTCCGGGAACGTACTCAAAATTCTACCAGCTATACTTACAGCATATGTATAGCCAATCAGACAATAATTCAATCAGAAATTAGACTAACACTCGATTAACGCTTTAGTTCTTATGGTGACACATTTATCTGCGGTACATTGCAACGCGATATACTAACCGAGTTTGTCGTGCAGCGTGCGCTTGTGCGTGCGTTATTGTTCGCTCGCCTTGTGAGGTTCCTTAAGGAACCGAGCGACAGCTCCCAGATGGCGTAGTGACTAGCGTACCAGGCTAGCACCAAAATGATCCAGGTTCAGTTCGCCCCAAAGGCAAAAGTTTGTTCAAGACTGTACGAAAAGTACATTAGTTTAATAAGAAAATAGTTAAACGTGTACAATCACTTCTACAATTTTTGTGCAACGGTAGTGGACTGATCTGCATTGCGTCTGTGGTAGCGAATATATCAACAGTATTGGTGCACACAAATGCTTCAACGATGTTAGTTCAGAGCTAGTAACTGTATAACCATTTCGGGTTCTATAGTGTCGATGGTATCTACATTTCGTCGCACTATTAACCACCTTATCTAGGTTGTGACTACAATAATGACAGCAGCTGTATTTATACTGTGCAGTTAATTGTTTGTGCCGCGTCTATATGTCAGGTGCAATAGAAGGAACATATGTTTGTTTCCAGTGCAACTTATAATATGTAATATTGTTACCATTGTACACGAGATATAAATATCGCTACAATAATGCCCTCACAAAGTACAAAATAATCCTTATAAAATAGTAGCCAAATCGTAGATACCATCATAGTTATAATGTCAGTATTGTCACCAAACAGCACTGCAAACTCTGCATTGTTACTGTCTACGTTTTCTGCAGAACGGTTGTGAACAAATGGTAAAAAGCCACCACTAGATGCATGAATCTTAACGTGCTTTCTGCTACATGCAGTCACAGCTATGCTTGGGCACTATCTCAGTAGATTAGGCGAAAATACACCGTTTTTGCGACAAACCAACAACGTTGCAGAAAAGAATGACAACTCATATTAATATTTTGCACAAAATTATATAATTTTCTATCTGTGACTTTTACTACATTTAGCAATTTCAAGGTAAAATGCGTGGTGCTAGCGATCTAAATATGCTTTTGCTATTATCGTTCGTTTTTGAAGCAAATCTTGGTCCTTCCAGTAAAAAATGGGGGCTTTTTATTACATAGCTATTATTCTAACAATCTTTTCAAATTTTTTGTTTGTGCTTGTTTAATACAATTCCTAATAGTAGTTTACAAAACGGTGATCCCGACGCGTTTCTGTATTTTAACGTGAGATTCCATATTTTTATTTAAGTTAAAATGCATTTTTTACGTGCTATGGCTTATTTAGTCCATTGAACGAACGGTGATTTTAATACACATATATGCAGTGTTAATCATACCATATTTTTCCAATAAACTGCATTTCCAGAAATTAGCCAGTGAACATTCAAGCTGTTGTCGTCACTTTTCCTCACCTCAAGCATCAACGACAAGATCTTAAATTGCTATTTGTTATGTTGTATGTCCGGGAGCAAGGATCTAAATTTAATTAAAAACCAAATATTTAGTCGAAACAATTATAAACTGTCAAAATTGTTCAAAGTTTTTCCATTTTGAAGTGTGTAAGACCTTGAAAAAATTTTGGACAATTCTATTTTAACCGTTGGCACATAAGTAGTAAATGTTAAAAGAAAATTGATAGTTGATTCAACTATGTCCTGCACTATACGTAAATCTTAGCCTTAGACTAGGTTATTATTCTTCTCATATAAGTATCAAAGCACTTCTAAAAATATATCAAGTGAATGTTCAATAAACACACAACACTATAAATTTTTTAACGATATGTAAAGTTTTTAAACATCTATTACTTGAGCCGAATTAAGAGTGGATATTTTGACACAGCGAACAAAACGATAAAAACGCGGGTTTCCTGTCATGCCAGTTAAAACTCTAACATAAGGATAAACTTGGCCGTCAGCACAAATCCAGTATCGACACTAAAAATGACTATTTTGCTTTTTGTTGTATTTTAGTTCTCTGTTTAACACTTAAGCTTTATAAATACAGTTGATTTGCTTTGCGATTTACCGTTAACAAAGTGGTGCTAGCACCAGCAGATGTAAGGTATTACTCTAATCGTCACGTTACAACTAGTTCGCCAACCGGGATCGATGGCAAATACAAGCGCTGGCTAGCTTTCTTTAAGCAACAGCTTACTTATTTCAGTCGTAACACAATATATAATCATATATCAACAAACTAATAAAACCATCAATATATATATTAACTGTAGCAAAACTGTGACTCGGAAATGAATGAATATTAGTTTGGACATACCGAGTAGCACCTTTTTTACTTCTGCTAATTTACTACCATAAATATATATATAAAGAAAGGTAATACAAAAGAGAAAATAATAAATATAACAAGTATTTAAGTTTAATCCTAAACTGAATACAAAGATCAAAATTGAACACAACGCGGATGCTATTTAGGCCGATTGTCTGGTCAATTATTCAATACCCCGTTAGTATAACGTCAAATCAAATGATGCAAAAATGAGCTCAGACGGTATTGGTGTTTTTCCTAGTAAATAGCTGACACAATAACTATAAGACAGTAAGTCGTAGTTCAGCGCGCTCGGAATTTTTAGCATGCAAAATAATCACTATTCAACTCAAATTTCTACAGAAGTTACAGAATACAAAATAGAATCTTATTATATTTTCAGGCGAAATTTAAGGATACTAATCGTAGGTGCGGTAATTATAATATAGTTTTAACTGCTCCATACAGGAATTACTCTTTGCATGAAAAAATACCTGCGAAGATCATGCCTAGGGTGTGTCCTGGTTAATTTATATGCGTGACCACATGTATGAGTGTTATGATTACAATAAAAGAAATCGTCAAACTTCAAGCCAACTAAATTATGGATGATTTTGTACACCAGGAGTAAGTCTTTTACTATAAAAAGAATTAGTTATATATTTACGATCATGACCAAACGCATACAAAACCCGAAAAGCACAAAAAAAACCAACAACGACCACCAACACACCAACAAACCAAATAGAACACCAAAAACCCACACCAAGACCAACCACCACACCAGAAAAAAAGACCCCACAAATACACACACAAAACCCACCCCACAAAACCACGACAAACGGCGCCGAAGCACCCGCGACAAACAACCCAAAACACACACAAACGCAAAAAAACAAACAAAAACCACAAAAAAACAAAAAACAAAAACACAACCCCCCACACCAAAACACCCAAAAAAAAAAAACCAAATGCCTTTCTTCCAGTAATGGAATACTAACACAGTGCAAAATAAACGATTTTGGTTAAAGTTTATTTTACTGGTTTAAACAATCGAAACAATTTCATTTATTCAGTTAATATATTGCATGGTGTGGTTGTTTAAAAAGGGATGTGCATTAGTTCTACAAAAAGATTGCATTAATTGTTCGAAAATAGTCTCGGCGATGTATAACGTTTTATTAAAACAAAAGCCGTAGCACTACACTCATTAATTGTTCGAAACAGGGATAAATTTCTTCTCCTGAGTGGATTGTACAAAATAACGAGCCACACAATCATAACTTCCGAAGGAACAGATATTGTATATGTAAACACAAATTTTTAACACGAACCTCTATACAACCCTTTACATCCTAGGTGTGTGATAGTGCATTTCCGACACGCTTTGGTCTTCCTCGTTTTAATTTGATATCTATTAAAACAGGAAATGGCAATTATTACAATCAAAACCGCAATGAAGAACTATAATTATGCTTTGGGAACAAGTAAAACTATTTCCAACCAGTCTTTGACATTTCTGAAATTGGACTATTGTAAGAAGATGACTTTTATCAGTAAATCTATGTTTGAACATTCTACTCCAACTGGCTATGCAGAATTGAAAAGATTGGTGCTTACTGATGCCCGCACACGAAAATGTGAATCAACCTGATATGACCCATCACTACACCTCGATAATCACTTTGATTTAACATTGTTTTGCTAAGATGTCATAAACCTACAGAAAATAATTGAATTGCACTTACTGCCACAGCCGTTAGGCTGTGAGATTGATTTCACCTTCTGCCAGACTGTGCTTTGTAAACTTCAATGCACTGCTCGGATCAATTTCTGTCATGAAACTGTTTTACAGATCCTACCATTGTAGTCTGCTTACTATGCGAAAGTGGTAGGCAGTAAAAGACTCTGATTTGTTGACACCTCATATGAAACATTTAGTAATTAAAAGGATTCATGACATTGAAAGTTATAGTATCAGCTTTATAAGGTCTGAAATCTTTAGAATAAAAAACTCCATTTTTAGATAGTAGACAACACCTTTACAATATAAACGGTGCCATGCCGTCAATTTTTATCATAAAACCGGTGTACGTTGCAATTATTTATAAATTATTAGAACATATCTGGTATTTCTATGGCAGGGTAGTAGGCCTGGGATTCTTACAATTTTATAAACAGAGTATTCGCAGCGCTGCACTGAAACAGTTTTACTTGCTTCGTAAATTATACATTATGAGGCAACCGTAGTAAATTTCATGTAATTCAGGCGTATAAATTCTATCGTATTAAGCACAATAATATTTGTGCAGTTAATTATATACTTTTGCCATGATTTCACAACCATTAAAAATATTCTCTGGATATCCAAACTGTCGCTATGAGCACAGTTCTTTTAATCGTCTGTTACCAAAATTACGTGTACAACTAGGCTCAACTAATAACTTTCTCTACATCTATACTACAAAAGCAGCCGTTGACAAAAAAGTAAAAAAGTCTTTATGAATATGACTACTATGACAGTATTGTCAAGATGAAAGATTTTTCGATTTGAAACACAAATTTCCTGTACAACTAGTCACAACTAATAACTTTCTCTAAATCTATGCTACAAAAGCAGCCGTTGACGAAAAAGTAAAAAAGTCTTTATGAATATGACTACTATGACAGTATTGTCAAGATGAAAGATTTTTCGATTTGAAACACAAATTTCCTGTACAACTAGTCACAACTAATAACTTTCTCTAAATCTATGCTACAAACGCAGCCGTTGACGAAAAAGTAAAAAAGTCTTTATGAATATGACTACTATGACAGTATTGTCAAGATGAAAGATTTTTCGATTTGAAACACAAATTTCCTGTACAACTAGTCACAACTAATAACTTTCTCTAAATCTATACTACAAAAGCAGCCGTTGACAAAAAAATTAAAAAAGTCTTTATGAATATGACTACTATGACAGTATTGTCAAGATGAAAGATTTTTCGATTTGAAACACAAATTTCCTGTACAACTAGTCACAACTAATAACTTTCTCTAAATCTATGCTACAAAAGCAGCCATTGACGAAAAAGTAAAAAAGTCTTTATGAATATGACTACTATGACAGTATTGTCAAGATGAAAGATTTTTCGATTTGAAACACAAATTTCCTGTACAACTAGTCACAACTAATAACTTTCTCTAAATCTATACTACAAAAGCAGCCGTTGACGAAAAAGTAAAAAAGTCTTTATGAATAATGACTACTATGACAGTATTGTCAAGTTGAAAAATTTTTCGATTTGAAACACAAATTTCCTGTACAACTAGTCACAACTAATAACTTTCTCTAAATCTATACTACAAAAGCAGCCGTTGACAAAAAATTAAAAAAGTCTTTATGAATATGACTGCTATGACAGTATTGTCAAGATGAAAAATTTTTCGATTTGAAACACAAATTTCCTGTACAACTAGTCACAACTAATAACTTTCTCTAAATCTATACTACAAAAGCAGCCGTTGACAAAAAGTAAAAAAAGTCTTTATGAATATGACTACTATGGCAGTATTGTCAAGTTGAAAAATTTTTCGATTTGAAACACAAATTTCCTCTACAACTAGTCACAACTAATAACTTTCTCTAAATCTATATTACAAAAGCAGCCGTTGACAAAAAAGTAAAAAAGTCTTTATGATTATGACTATTATGACAAAATTGTCAAGTTGAAAAATTTTTCGATTTGAAACACAAATTTCCTGTACAACTAGTCACAACTAATAACTTTCGCTAAATCTATACTACAAAAGCAGCCGTTAACAAACTAGTGAAGCTCGCTTTCGAGCCAAAATTCGAATGGTGAGAATAATCCCCCGAAGTCTGATGTAGAAAGCACACACAAACAAAGCCTACACACAGTACGCAGGTGCAGCATTATATAAACCGTGAGTGATGAGTCATAGTTACGCCCGCTTCTTTTGATAGCCAACGTATGCAGTAGACAATACCTCATACAACGAGTACAAAAAGAATCAACTAACAATTTAATAATTCAATAAAACCCTAAATTGACCGTGAAAAGAACGTTAAAGAATTCAAACCGACACTTGAGATAAATCTCATTTTGCATACCAAGTGTGAAGCAGAAGTGTGAAAAATATTTACCACACAATATTTTTGACACTCGCAATCAGCTTGTTGGCCCAGAAAACCCCATAACCGACACTAAAACCAACAATAAGCACACATTTAGGTGCATTTCCCACGACTTTTCACCAAATACGAAATTTGGCGCCAACCATAAGCTTATAGACTCCAGATTGAGAAGTAGTTGAAAAACTTGTTATATATCATTGGAAAGCCCTGGTAAAGCTACATGGAATAGGCCTATTAGTTTGCGGATACCTCGTGTACTTATTGAGAAAAGTCACAAAAACTGGAGGGGGTGCCCGAAAAATGGGCCAAAATGACGTCATTTTGCCCCATAACTTTTCCCACGGCAAAAAAATTCAAAAATCGGGCTCCGTCACTACACTTAAATCGACCATTGCGGTTCGAATGAGATATCTTGCATCAAAATCCGCCCAACCGTTATCGAGATCCAGGTGCGACACATACACACACACAGACAGGACCTCCTCAACCCCCTCCAAAGCCAAAATTGAAAATTCTCGTTCCACTCGAATTCAAAATGTAAGAAAGTCTTTATGAATATGACTACTATGACAGTATTATCAAGATGAAAATTTTTTCTGACATGTATGTGTTTCAGATACGGCAGCTTGTTAAATATACTTCCAGTTGTACACATTTTCAAGTTAATATTTGAAATTTCTTTGCTTCCAGCAACATTTCCGTGCATTAAATGCATTTATTGCGATCAAGTCTTGTCGGAGAGCCCTAACAAACAATTTTGAGCACAAGCTTATAAAACGGGGAAATTGTTGGTACAGCCAAATAACTTTCAAATTATAATTAATTCGATGTATCTAGACATTCAAGGGTTGACTTGGCCTAACCCCTCAAATATGACTTCTGCTCAACTTACTAGCGGATACTTCAGCACAACCTAGTTACACTGCATAAAATTTTATAACTTCAGCGATCAACTGCACAAAACAGTGCATCTTCAAAGCAAGCGAGAAGCAGCGAAGCCGAAGAAGCATTTCAAGCTTGGCTTAAGCGTAAATCCGAAGAAGCACGAGAGCAGAAACGACGTCTGAACTCGAAATTAGGAATATTAAACGGGGTAAATGATTTCCCATTTATTATCGTTAAAAACCAAAGAAATTATCAATTTGTACGCTTAAATTTTATAGCATGATTATTGTATCTGCGACATTAACGATAAACAGCTAAAACAATTGCGTTTGCAAATGGTTGACTTCAACAGATACATGGCACAAGTCAAGCTAAGAGACGTTGCGTTATATCCATATAAAAAAGAACAACAGAGTTTGGTAGTTATTATTCTCATTAGATCAGTAAACAAGTTAATCTGTACATCGGCAAATTCGTTAAGAAATCCCTGGGAAAACAATTGTTGGCAATTGCAAACTTTTGTCATCTTTCAACCGCAACTTAGCTACCAGCCAAAAATGAGTTCAGCAGGTAATGGTGTTTTTCCAAACAAATAGCTGACACAATAACTAGCTTCAGACCTAGGCGGTACAAGCTTTACTTAACACTAGACCTAATTACAAGCCCAGGACAACACTTGACCCAGTTCAGTGTGCTCATAATTTTTAACATGTAAAATAATCATTAACTCAAATTTATACAGATGTTACAGAATACAAAAAATTATATTATATTACAAATTGATTTACACTGATAAATTGCATTTTAGATTTAAACTCTTAAATAAATTGTGTTAATATCATTCCTTTTCCCCAAGTGCCAAAAATATGAGTTCCCGAAATTCTTTTTGACATTGCCACTAGTACAATACAACGTGACAATAGACGAAATAATGTGATAGCATTCCATCCACAAGCAAAACGCCTGTAACAGATTGCAAATCGTAGCCAAGTTCTAAATCTTTAATTTCGTTATATGTGCAGGCTGTAGTTGTAGCCAGAGCTGGGGCTGAGGTAATTTCAAGGAGCCTCATAACTTGGCAATAGCAAAATGAATATGACGGTTCTTCGCTATTATCAAGTTGTAAATCTTTAATTTCATTATATGTGCAGGCTGTAGTTGTATCCAGAGCGGGGAATGGGGCTGGAGTAATTTCAAGGAGCCTCATAACATGGCAATAGAAAAATGAATATGACGGTTCTTCGCTATTTCCAAGTTGTAAATCTTTAATTTCATTATATGTGCAGGCTGTAATTGTAGCCAGAGGGGGGATGGGGCTGTAGTAATTTCAAGGAGCCTCATAACTTGGCAATAGCAAAATGAATATGACGGTTCTTCGCTATTATAAAGTTGTAAATCTTTAATTTCATTATATGTGCAGGCTGTAATTTTAGCCAGAGCGGGGGATGGTGCTGGAGTAATTTCAAGGAGCCTCATAACTTGGCAGTAGCAAAATGAATATGACGGTGCTTCGCTATTGCCAAGTTGTTAATCTTTAATTTCATTATATGTGCAGGCTGTAATTGTAGCCAGAGGGGGGGATGGGGCTGGAGTAATTTCAAGGAGCCTCATAACTTGGCAATATCAAAATGAATATGACGGTTCTTCGCTATTATCAAGTTGTAAATCTTTAATTTCATTATATGTGCAGGCTGTAATTTTAGCCAGAGCGGGGGATGGTGCTGGAGTAATTTCAAGGAGCCTCATAACTTGGCAGTAGCAAAATGAATATGACGGTGCTTCGCTATCACAGAAGGTAAAGGCGCGCCAGGGTTGTTCGAGCAAGAGCAGGAAGGCTGAGCCTGACATTGTGCCCTGGGTAGCTACTGACCTGATGATTACTTGATAAATCATAGAGATGCGGCTTCATTCACAGCTTTGCCTAGTAAAGAGGATCATGTTTCAATACTATCAGAAAAGTTTCAGATAATCAAGCTCATTTTTGCAGGAAGAATGACTTAAATAAAACGCGAGTGCAAAATGTTGCAACAAGTAACGTGGTTATTCATGCACACACCACCGAGTAGACTAATAAAGTGTGTACTTTGATTGCAATTACATGCTTCAGCTAAGCCGATAAGAGTTTCACAAAAGGGTATTGTTCGATCACATTGTTTTATATTGACTGTGTGGAATAAAATTGTTTGCGCCCCAAAATCTGGACGCCCTATCTGTAACGATTCCTCAAAACTTGGAAGGGGTAAATATTAAAACCAATAGCGAAATGCTTTATCACATGCTAAATCATTGTCTATTTATTCTTCAAACAATACGTAACGGGGAATGCATGATCCCATTCAAATGTTAAACTGTGTTAGATGCTACAAACCTTATCGGTCTTAAAGCCTAAGTTGTAAGGTTTAGTCAAATAACGACTTCATTTTCCAAGCAATTGATCATATAGTTCCTCTGTTTATAATAAAACTAATATTAATGGTAAAATAATTTTCGGCGTTGTCGACATTTAAGAATGCGATGTCAAGCGCTAAAAGTAAAAGCTCAGCTGCTGCAGAAGCAGCATTCGATGAGTGGAAGAACCGAAAGCGGACAGAAATTCTGAGAGAGCGACAAAGAATACGACAGAGACAACGACAGTTGAACTCAATGTCGTCTCCAAAGTAAGATAGGGTTTAACAATGAACTCCGTTTTCATTGTTTATTAGAAACTGCGAGATAAATATGTCAGTCTCATACATATTTTTTTATTTAATAATGGTGAACATCTTTGTTTTTATTGGAAAGCTATTGAATGATAACAAATGTTTTATGATAGAAAAACGTTTCGATGGGCAAATTTTGTTGTAACTTCAAAACAAAGTTAACCCAATCTTGCTAAATATGAAACATAAAACGCCAAATATAGGAACTGAAGTGCTTTTGTACAGTTTTCGACCCACTTTCGTGGAAGGGAAGATGTGCACTTTACAGTGAATGCAATTTAGCAATTTCTAGCAACTAATGCTCGAAGCAACCACGGACACAGCGGCTTTGATATATCTAACAGCCAAAATTATTAAACGCACCAATAGATATCTATATATATTATGTTTATTATATTACTGTTGAAGTCGTCCTATTTGCTTGTAGGTGTATAATGTGGGTTAAAAAAAATCAAAATATTTATTTTTAAATTTTGAGCACTAACAGGTCCCGCGGCAATCAAAATCACTAGAAAAACATGTCATAGATAGTGAAGAATTTCGAAAATAGATCCTCAATAATTTCAGTAAAAGTATTTCAATGTATTAAAGTGGAACGAAGTGTAATGTCGGCGATTAAGTACATATTCTTTGCGCACTTAATTATGTGATCATAGGTTAATTTTTAATTAAATATGCTATGTTTGGCTTTTATAATTGTGAGATTCTAGGCTGCTAAAGTGAATATTGTGTGAAGAGTACACTATATACATATTTACGTTAAAAGCTGGGGCAGAGCCGCGCTTAGTTCTTCATCTCTACCTTCGTATTCCCGAAATACTGCAGCGCAGCTGACGCAACTATTTATAATGGTACACCAACACCGAATCGCGAATAGCATGTGTACGGCTTTAGTTCATTATTTGTTCGGAATAATTTCGGGTATGATTTAAATTTGAGCGATTATGTTAGGCGTTTTACCCAGATAATTTAAATTGTGTCCTACGGCATGTCTTAGAAGCGGCATTCGATCTATTTCGAAAAAAAATTTGGGAGAATTTATACACATAGAATGAAGATGGATTTGGATCTGGATACACTAATCATCAACAAAATCGAGCTATTTTTAGACAGAAGAGTACAGCACTTCCAACGAACTAGTTCAAGGCAGTAGCACATTTGAGGGCAAGAAGTCATGACCGCGAAACCGCCACAGATTTCGGGCCTATTTTAGGCATTTCTTCAAAAGCTAAATTTTAACTTCCAGACGCGGCGTTTAGTAAACCAGGCACACTACGAACATGCTTTATCAAAAACAAATGTACTGAATTATGCCGAGGCCACAGTTATGATAATGCTAGCATGTCTGGGAGATATTCAGGAATACGGCCTAATCTCAAGAGACAGTATCTTTTGATTGATTGACATTGATCGGTCACGGGACACACTTCCATAAACACGGCTCTGAGCCAAGCGAAATTGGCCCGCGAATTAAATTGAAATATGCGTCAAGCAAATGTTATTGCAGTGATAATTTGAGGGCAAGAAGTCATGACCGCGAAACCACCACAGATTTCGGGCCTATTTTAGGCATTTCTTCAAAAGCTAAATTTTAAGTTCCAGACGCGGCGTTTAGTAAACCAGGCACACTACGAACATGCTTTATCAAAAACAAATCTACTGAATTATGCCGAGGCCACAGTTATGATAATGCTAGCATGTCTGGGAGATATTCAGGAATATCTCCCAGATATATTTAATTCAAATATCCAAATTATAAATTATCTCACAGCATCCATGGTGTTTTAAAATAACTATAACCAAAGCACAATTTGATGTTTTCCAATAGTTTTAAATACTTAGATTAATTAAACATATATTGCAACAATTTCAATGTGATCCTCCTCTCCAAGGAACACAAAGAGTTGACGTTCTTTTCACCTCTAACACGAATACATCACATATATTATATGTCTCGACCAACTATGATTAGCCCTACAAGCGAGTCACTTTAAAATTAAGCCACTTTGTTTCACTATATTCATCTATGATGGTATTTATGACAATTTAAGATACTCGCATCTAAATTAAAATTCGTCATCCGTAAGTCTTAAAATGTCGAGCCTATTCTTAGATTGTTGACCATTTGCGATTGGTGTCTAAAATCCGTCAGCTTAGGGTTTAGCTGTTTGTAGGACGGGGAAGTGTAGGTCGGGTGGGGGGTAAGTTTTGAAAAGGTTAGGAGCTCAAATTTTTTTCCAATTTTGCTAAAATTTTAGAAAATTTTACTCCTCATTATTGTACTAAAATTTTCCGCGGGATGTCGACCCGCGCAAAGGGAGGTTTGGAGCCTTCAGAGGTAGGTAGATTTGGCTTGAGGAGCGTCCAATTTTAGGGGGAATCCCACTACCTATGGACACCTATGATTTATGTGTCTTATATAATACTTTTCATATTTAGTTTAACGTCAATTCATAACGAATCATATCGCCTTCCGAAGATCGACCCAAGTAAATCAAATATTCGTCTTGTTTCTGGAAAACAAAAGAAACGGCGCAATACACCACCACATAGTAGAAGAGATGTGATGTGATAAACTGACAATCGTCAAACTTTTGGATACAAAAAATATACACCCTATACATTATTGAACCAGACGGTTCTGCATTGCAAAGTTGCATTGTGAAATGAACTACAACAAATAATGCAGTTATATAAATGACCATATATATGTGTACGCAATAATATTTATATTAAATTTTTTCAAATGTCATCAACCATTTTATTAACTTGAAACTGAACAATATATATGACGATATATAATTCCCAAAAATTAAAAATAATTCTTCATAGTAGTGAAAGTAGTAGATAATTATATTTTCGCTTTATCGAAATTTTTTAGATCATATGTGCCGATCTAAAAAAATTACTCCCGTGATGGTGGTTCCCCCACAAGCTATATTACAAACACCCACAGCGCGCAGAAAACTTTAGCAAAAATTGTGGTAAAATCGGCCAAACAAACTTGGGATAACATTTGCAAAAATGGGGTGGGGGAGAGTGGTGTACCACCGCTGAGGAACCGTCTACCCAGCTAAGGCGAACGGACCTTCAACACCTATGCTTTAGATGCATGTTTGGCCGTAAAGTTATTTTCCGCTATTGATTTCTTTGCCCAAGTCATCTTTAGGGGCCGAACAATATAGCGTTAGAAAGAAGAACAGCTTAGAGCGGTGGGTAGGGGGGCGGCAGCCCCCCGACTTCGGCTTAGTACATAGCTCGTATAGGAACCTTAGCTTAGGCTTAGTATATCGAGAATAGCATAGCATGCATTTCATTTCCGCCCCTAAAGGTTACATTGGCCGATTTCTTTATTCCTCAGGATCACTCTTTAGTAGTGTTGGGCAAAGGCCGGCTGTCGGTCGGGCGCCAACAATCGGCGAACGGCTTAACGGCGGCTCATGCACACTATAAATTGTACACTATGAATGTGCCTGAGTTAATTTTTAATTGAAGGAATTTTGCCTGAAAAGAAATGGGGCCGTTTCAGAGTGAGTTAATTTAACTCAGCCTGAGTTAATTTTTAATTCATGACATTTTTATATAAACTCAGGGTGAGTTAATTTTACTCAGAAAGTTTTAACTTAGGCTAAAAGTTTCCACGAACCTGAGTAAGAACTGCCAGCTAAACTAACCCATACTGCGTTAAATTAACTTACTCTCAAACGGTCCCATTTAAAAAATGGCAAAATCCCCTTTGTTAAAAATTAACTCATCCAGATATGCAGTGCAGTAAATGGACCTAATTTATATCAACCCCATATATGTGTCAGGCAAAATTTTATTGTCGTGCAATTGTTGAAATACTGCACGGAACTAGTTATTCAGAAAATTAGCGCTTTTTAATTTACCGTTTTCTTTTCGTGCTATATCCATAATTCGCCATGAAGTTGGCCATGACGAATGCGGAAATCAACAAAAGTTATTCATTCATTTTACGACATTTTCAACTTTTGTTACTGAAGCCCTCTGTGCCTCACAGATTGTATATAATGTACGTCTACGATTTATTTTTTTAACAAGCTTTCATTAATATAACTTAGCATGCGTACATATACAAGGCACACGACAGTTGTATACAATCCAAATAATTAATGTACGTCCCAGACGGTCGAAATGTTATGACTTGTGAATTTGACCACACAAAGGAAAAATTTTCCGTGTTGGCATATACATCCTGCGCTATTGAGGGGCACTGTGTTCCGGGTTGACACGCCGCAAATCCCCAAAATGTTGACCCGTGACCCACTGGTCACATTTTCAACCCTGGAAAGCAGTGAATATTGTAAACTGCTGTGGCTCATTTTTTAAAGAAAAATTGATGTGGTTCATAGTGTATATATTTTTTTCCTGATAAACATTTCATAACTTCAATTTACATAGATACGATATATAAACAGTTCAGAGGTGCTTCGCCGTTGAAATCTATCAACCTGAAACCAAGTATATTATCGCTTACTTGCACTATCTCGCGGAAGACGATAAAGAAGGTAATGGCTTTTAAAAATATTTTGATATGCACAAGTTTCTGAACACATTTTTCTTAAATATATTAATAATACTTGTCTCGTTGAGCTGACGTTTGAGATTTCGACGAGATTGCCAGATAGCCAATTGAGCGTGTTGAACAACAAAACTGAAGCACGTTTGAGTGTAGACATCGTGAAAATGCCTTCGCAGTATTAGGTCAGCTACAGACAAATTGCTAGCCCCTGATATTCGCTTTAGAACCGGGCTTATAACGTGATAAATGTCTTGCGCTCGAGAACAAAATACATAAAGGTGCATGTTGTCCTCGCGTATTTCCGAACCTTTCAAATCGCAGAGTGTGCACGTGTTTGCCCTCCGGTAAAATGAGCCAGCCGGTGGTTGGTGTATAGGGATCTATACATAAGCCAATAATGAATGTTTCGAACGTTACCATCCAAATACTTTACCTTTGCTCAGGACCATGACCTCCTTACCTAACCCCATTCAACCACCAAAAGATCTTGCCAGAAACAGTATTTAGGAGTAATTATATTTCGTTATAATTCATTTATCCAGATTTTATACGTTTTTTTGCAGTAACTGACTTTATTAATAAATAATTGTTGAAAATCCAACAAAATTCACCATGTTTGACAAAATTAGATTCTGTCACAGCGATCCTTATTTCCTTCTAAAAGGTCGGGACATTAATATATATGGTTTAGCTGTCAGGAGAGTCTATCTATTTGGTGGTAAAAATGATCGAAACATCTGCTCCAACTAAGCACCTCTTTGTATTGCATCACACGGATATAGAATATTAATCTGTTCACTTTCACACGTATAGATAGGTTTAGGAGACCTATTCCGCCCTGACTCGCCTCTAGATAAAGAATATCCGGCGCTCCTTCGGTTGGGGGGTAACTCAGAAAATGATGAAATCAACAATTATTCTTCTTCAGTGACCATATTGGACCCAAATTAGCGCAAAACGAAAAGAATTTTGCTCTACTTCCAGCCCCCTGCAGAGGGCGCATACCCACAACACCCCTAAATGCGTGGATTGGCAACCAAAAACTTTTTTCTCCGATTTCCATTTAAGTCGGCCCCGACCTATTTTCGAGGTCGTACATTTCAAATATAACGTTAGTTTTATCATCAGGCCATCCACTCAGCCTAAGCCTAAGTTAAGTCGGGGGGCTGCCGCACCCCGAACCCCCGCTACTCAGCCGCTGCGCTGGCCAAGGTCACAGAGCCCCCCAAGCATGGCCACGGTGCCTCCCCGCCTGGGTCTGGCGGTACCGTTGTTTTGATTTTAAACACAAACATATTGACCTTTGTGGCAAAAACCTGAAATCTTCACTGTTCCACCTCCATTTCTGTAGTTCTCGAGTGCACTTTCAGTATTCTTAAGTTTAACTTAAGGCTTTTATATCCATCTTATTCTTTGGTCATATTGTTTCAGAAATCATTACGTATGTAACATGCCTCGAAGTAGACCTTCCAACACTAGTTACATCATTATTCCGCCTGATCAAATCATTCCCCGTCAAAATATACAACATCTTACCATTAAATATAACACCATTGTACGCCTAACAGAACTGAGGCTAATTGTTAATACTAAGACGTGCGTATGCGGTCAACCCTGCCATCTAGCTCCCCGAAATGATGTCGTACGACAAGTAAACTATGAGTGGCGTTGCAGTGACTACAAAAACTGCAAACACAAATATTCAATCCGCATAATTCATTTTTTCAACCACCATCTAGGGTGTCTTAGACACCCCTGTGTTTTTGAATAAAGTTTCAAATAAATTTCAAAAAAGCTAGCTAATAGTTTAGCGTACTTCAGACGGTGTCAATAAACCGTCGTTGCTTTTTCGTTTTGCTGAGGATTTCCGCCACCCCGCGGGGTCATTTTACATAGGGCCTACAGGATACCATAGAAACACCGCATTGGCAAGCATAAAACACCGAAATACTACATTGCCAAAACGAGGTATCTAGGGGTGTGCTCGACACCCTCATATTTTGTTATATGGTGTGGGTGTCACTGTCACCGTCTTTACGGTATAGTCTACACCACATGGGGACAAAAGTTCCAACTGGTGGGGACATTATAACGTGAATCCCGCATAAATCTGGACAAAAAGCATTTTTACATAGACCGAAATCCCCAGCGGAGGTAGTCTTTCCTCCAATTTCGTGGTAGTTTCTTCACATTTAGTCCAATTATCCGGATAATTTTAACTCGTTGAATTTACCCAAATTCCGTAAATTTTTAGTTTTTCAACTTTTTATACGAAGCCTATTTTGAAGGGCAAAAGCGTACTTCAGCCCCCCCCCCAAAAAAGTAGCTGTGTCTTGGAAGGTTTTAGTCTGCTGCCCGATGCCAACTGGAATTTTCAAAAATTTTAAAAACATGATCAATATCTGAATTTTTATTCAGAAAAATAGTTGTATCATCCGCAAATTTTGTGAGTTTATTATTGGTTCCGTACAGAGAAATACCTGAAATTTTGGTAGTTTAACGTATGTGGTCTACCACCACCTCAGTGGTGATCACATATAAGGAAGGCGACAAGGGACATCCTTGTCTGATCCCCCTAAACACGCGGAAAAAATCCGACTGGAAGCCATTCACCATCACTGACGAACGAGTTTAGTCCCGGCTTGTATATATTCTTAACCATTTGTATAAAATTTTCCCCAAAATTCATCCCCTTTAATGTTTCAAAAACAAAACCCAATTCTACCATGTCAAAAGCTACTTTGTGATCCACGGACAAAATTAGGGCATTCGTCTTACCTTCGTTTGAATAATCTATTATTGACATAACATCAGCTAGGCTATCCTGAATTGTACTTCCAGGGACAGAACTTGCCTGGTCCGGATGCACTAGCATAGTCATCACTGGTTCTAATCGCTTAGAGATAATTTTCGTATATATCTTATAACCTAAGATTAAAGTCTATGAAAGGTTTGAATGTCGGTCAGGCGTAAATCTGCGTCAGCGCTAATTTACGCGCCTCTCTTTAATAGTTATTGAAATGGGGCAAACATAGCAAACGGAGTTTTTTCAAATGACAATCAAATTTGCAGAAAATTCATTTTGTCTGTGTTGTGCCTAAAAACTCAACATTGGATTAACGAATTTTAGCAAATTGTTTATTCCACGCGTTGTGCTCTCAGCTTTGTATTTGTGCTGCTCCATTGATTTTGTGGTTATATTCTCTCAACATCGACATAAATTGGGAACGTTGATTTTGGCCATTTAATGTCCATCGACATTTTGAGTTTATAAATTCGTATTTGCTAAATGTTTGTAACTTAAATTTTCGTCGTTTTGGGCTTAGGAGATGAACTAAAGGTACATTATGATTACATTGTACTGATTCCTCACTACTCACTATATTAATTTATATCCCTTGCTAGTATTTACGCGTTCTATGCACCGAGTGCTTTCCTTATTGGGCACGAATGCAAACACGATCAACTAAATTATAATCAGATCCAGCAAACCCAAAAATGTATATATAAACCTTCTCTAGCATAGACGTACGTTTATGTATCTACTATTAAATTAAAATATAGCCATATATTGGAAATTTTTGGTGCCAGAATTTAATAGTAATTTCACACTTTTACTTTTACCGCAAGGTCAACATAGTACACAAAGAAGATTTGAAACTATGAAATTAAAGTGTTCAACGTGACAACTGAGTTAAATAAGCACATCTTTCTCCTGCTACTAGCAAGAGACTCCCTTGGTCAAAATATGAAAAATTAAATTTTAGAGGGTTTTTTAATCCTTGGCTCATAACTGAAAAACTGCTGTTCGGACAAAAAATTGTAGATATATAAAGTTCCAACTCCCTTTGTAGCAAAGTTATATAATTTGGGCTTATGTTGTCTTATCTCAACCCCATGCTCCTTGCAAGAATAACGACCCGAAGTATTGAGAAACACTAAATGGCCAAAATCAAACAGTTCCAATTTGTGAAATTTTTGTTATATATGAGCAGAAAGCATTGGAAAAAGGCAAACACAAAGATTTATAAGTCCATACAAATGACATATATATATATATATATATATATAAATACGTGTTTTACGCAACTAACAGCTATTTCAGAAGCCCATTTTCCTTGGAGAATCAATGAAGAAATTAAAACCTCAATTTAGGCCCTTAGGTGCATATGATTTTGTTATATCCTTATAGCTCTATTAAACTTGATTTCCGACATTTAACAGTCGGCATTTTTTGGTTCCCTGCGCAGTCCTGTTCGGAACCTTTACCATTAAATTTTACACGAATATAGAAAGCTACATAAAGTAGTACAAATCAAATAGCAGCGATTGATCACAAAAAATTGCGTTTCAATCGAACATTTTTCTGCATAAAATTGTACGACGCTATTTGTAAAATTGTACGGCGTGTAACTGTAACAGAAAACTACGTTTATATATTGGGTATTTATTATTTCAATTTTCCTAGCTGAAATTGATATCCAGAGTTGCACTTGGAGACAAACGAATTCCGCAACATCAAGTGACTCTATCTGGAACCAGTGGCTCCAAGTCAATTACCCGGTAGTTTTATTAAGGAGCTTGAGAAAATCAGCTATGACAAACACCAAAACGGTCACTTTCCACTCAAAGAATTAAAGCAGTCACGTCCTGCGTTATAATTCTCACTCATTAGTATAAGTTATAAAAATATTTTAAATATACAGTGGAATTATAGAAAATCTATCCGCAATTGGGTATGCTCTGGGGTTATACCAGAATACCCCGTTGCTAATATTTTTCAATCTCCTCCAAAATGTCTGACCTTATAACTATCAATTTTGGTTGGGTCTTTCCTACACGAAACCCAGCCCTAAATGGGTCAATTTCCAAGATACAGCGAACACTTTGGTACCATTCGACTCAACTCGACGAAATGAGTAAGAAAATGTTCATATATAGTAAACTTTGGTAATGTCGACACTTTGGTAATGTCGACACTTTTTGAATTTTTTCCCATTTGAAAGGTCTATCTACTTAACTACTGCATGTAGCCCCCCAGTTTTATTAATAATCACTCCTTACAGACTTTTCTACTTGCCCTGCTTTTACGACGACCAGCCTTTGGCTAGAAGTCGAACACCGCCCAGCTGAAAAATTGTAGCTGCCAAATTATATTTCAGAGAGGTTGATAATCGTGAAAGAGCAATAAGTTTAAGGAGCTAGTGCCAGGCCTATGTATAGCAAATTTCAAACTTTCAAATACCATTGCATAGATACTTGTCTCCTGCAACCTCTCGTGTTTTCCATTTTTGAATTGCTCCACGTGACTAGATGCTTTGCCCGATTTTCTGAAACTTTTGCATTTTGGAAGAACTTGGGTAAAGTCGACATAGCACTTGTATAAAGCTGATACTGCTCGGAATGTCGATACTTATATATATGGAAGATTTTTGTTTTATTTTTAGTGAAATTCATAAATATAACGACTGATCTTGATAGATTACAATGGCCAGGACGCAAAACGTATCCAAAGCCAGGCGCAAACTGCCTATCGCAAGAAGAGGTGGCAAAAAGGAAAGGTAGGGGAATTTCATGAACGATAGCATCTTCTTTACCAAGACTTTGTTTTTACAGTGCTTTAGTAGTTTCATGCTAAAATACTTGGGCGACCTCGTTTGGTGTTGTGTTTTTATAAACGCCGTTTTCAATCCTGACTTGTAATGTGACTCAAACACGAAACAAGTGCTTTTCCAATTACTAGTATAACCATATGTTTTTACATAAGACTTTCAATTATGCAACTAGAGGCCCCTAATGTGTAGGGTCCTGTTGAGTCGCTCACTCCTGAATGGAATATTGGACCTCAATAGTCCGAAGCTTCTCGAGCTTACACATTTTAAGAGAATAGGGAACGATGTAGTTATCGACCAGCGCGTATTAAGTGAAGGCTATGTTACGTTAACCATGTAAGAGATTGTACAGGTAATGTAAGCAGGTTCAAGAGTATATGCGATGTTAGACGTAAGGAGGAACTTGAATTTTGACAACATATACTTGATACATAATACGTGAAGTAACTTGGCTTTGTAACATATTAGTTGCTTTGGCTCGAACAAGCAATTCTAATTTCTTTTTCTCTGGGGGATATTCAGCAACCGCTGGTGAAATCAAACGTTCACTGCGCAACTAGGACCCTAGGCGACGGGAGCCGCACTGGAAGAGCTAACTTAGGAAGTGGGGCGGAAGAGCGCCACATTAATCGTCAAACCGGATTATATATAAAAGATATTTCAATTTGGGAGTAGATATATTTTGTATTACTGAATTGATATAGAACATTACGTGCCATTTGAACTTTTAATGTTATTTACCTATTCACAACAAGGGGGTGGGATAGCTTTTGTGAGGCGTTCTTATATTGTTATAACACCCAACCCACTAATGCCGGGTGTATGCGGATGTCCATGCCGTAGGAATAGTCTAACGCCCGACTAAGTGTAAACTTTTTTGACTGAAAAATGTCGACCTTATCCAAGTAATACCCAAGTAACTGTCGACTTTATCCGAATATATAGTCATTTCTTGTTTGAAATTAAAATGTCGACTTTATCCAAGTAAGTGTCGGAAATACCCGAGCAACTGTCGACTTTATCCGAATAATCATTTCTTGTTTGAAATTAAAATGTCGACTTTATCCAAGTAAGTGTCGGCAATACCCGAGCAACTGTCGACTTTATCCGAATAATCATTTCTTGTTTGAAATTAAAATGTCGACGTTGCGACGAGAAGTCGCCGGGTTTCCATTAACGGTTGAAAATGTGCGTGCTTTGGCTTATACATTTTGTGACCTAAGGGAGATACCACACGATTTCAACCACCAGAAAAAAATAGCCGGATGGGCATGGTGGTGTGGATTCAAACGACGCCACCCAGAAATTGTCAAACGCTGCGCACAAAACATCTCAATTAACAGGGTTTTGGCATTGAACAGCGATAGAGTTTCTCGTGACTTTCAGCGCATGAAACAAGTCCTAACTAAGTACAATGCATTAGACAAAGCTCACAGAATTTATAACATGGACGAAACAGGAATTACTATTGTTCCGGAAAGGAAACGAAAGGTGTTAGCAAAGAAAGGATCAAAGAATGTGCCGTTTGTTTCGCCGACCGAAAAAGGATCAACCACAACAATTGTAGCTTGCGCTAATGCTGCCGGAACAGTGTTACCGCCGATGGTTATTTTCAAAGGGAAAACAATTCTGGCGCAGCATCGCGAAGGCATGCCGCATGGAACAGTTGTAGTTTGTTCCGCGAATGGGTGGACCGATAAGTCCTTGACTACACAATGGTTCAAGGAAGTATTTCTCGAACATAGAGATCCATTGTTTCCAGATGAATACGATATAATAATAATGGACGGTCATTCGTCTCACGAAAATAATCACGAGCTTTTCGACTTAGCAGAGCAAAACTCTGTTAAACTTTTATCAATCCCATCGCACACATCCAGCATTCTGCAGCCATTGGATGTTAGCGGATTTGCTACATTCAAGAAGTCATGGGAACAGTGTGTAGCAAACTTCAGTCAAAAAAATAACTCCAAAACCCTAGACCGATGAACCTTTGGGCCTGTGTTCGCTAAAGCATGGAACTTTTTTCGCCAAAAGCCTGAAGTTATCATCAATGGATTTCGAAAAACCGGAATATACCCGTTTAATGAAAGCGCAGTTAACGTTCAATCTTCCGCCGTATCCGATGCCTTACTTTCAAGGTCACACCAAGATGAAAGGCCGACTACGTCAAGTAATCCGCAAACCAGCTTGTCAGGTAATATGGAGTTTAGTAAGTTGGAAGGCCAAAGTTGTGCACGCGGGTTTGACAAAGGTTTTCCGGTTCAAATGGAAGGGTTTGCTGTTGATCGTGAGCCGGAAGTGTTTACGGAGATGGATATTCCAATCGGTCAGTGCCAAACGGTAACGGAAGTAGTTGGATTGGATGAATCTACTCAAGACTGCAGCTACACGACGCTTCAACCTATGGAGTACGATGGTATTCGCCATTCGTCGCCGATATATGAATCACAGCAGTCTAACATTACGTTTAGCAGCCTCGTGGTGCCTGTTGGGAGCAACGCCGATATTGCAGAAGCCAAATTATCGCGAATGCGTGAGCCTAAGGGGGTTCTAAATCCCACGCCTGACAAGGCCGTAGATTTGAAACCAAAAAAGCGGGGTGGCAAGCGGGAGTGTATCTGCGAGCATTGCGGAACTGATTACAGAAAGGATCGCAGCAACAGACAATGGTTGCAATGCATTGAATGTTACAACTGGGGTCACGAGAACACTTGTGGTGTTTCTACTAAATCAACATATTTTTGCAAGTCGTGCTTTGAAGCAATTAGTAAACTATCTTGGCCTAGTATCTCCTTGCCTTGCTAAATTTTTTTGCCCAACTCTGGTAAGCAAAGTTTATAGAATTTAGTCTTGGGAAAACAGATTTTTCATGTATTATAGAGAACAGGAAGTCAGGCACCAGCAAGTTAATTTGATATTGTATATGACAACGCGTGGGCTTCTTATGACGTTCATAAGGCTGATCGGTGTTTATGTAAATTACAATGCCCATCATCATATACCAAGTCGACATGCACATTTTCAGGTTATGCAGCCAATGTCCACTTAACGCTTAAAGTTATTTGCTGCAAGTAGTATTTGAAATATTCATTAAATTCATTAAAATTTTAATTGAAGATTGTGAGTGTCGACTTTACCCGAGCGATGTCGACTTTACCGGAGTGGAGTGTCAACATAACCCGAGTAACTTTATGTACATTGTATAGGCGTTGGTCAAAAGTGTCCACAATACCAAAGTTTACTATATATGAAAAATTTTCATGTATCACTGCGTCCGCAAGCAAGGCGTAGATCGTGGTTTATCATGTTTACTACCAAATGGCAAGTTAATCATAAACCATGGCCCGTGGAGCGATGATCCATAACTGTTGACAAGACTTTTGCAATCGTAGATGGCGGAAAATAATTAACGGCCAGTCGACGGATTTGCGGCCAACAGCAGGAAAATTATCAGCCACCGGCCGTTGGCCAACCTTCAACCAGTTTCCAGGGCCGTAACCAACACTACTACACGGACCTGATCCTTGCATCTTGGTTATTGGCGATCACATAAATCAAAATAAGTTCTGGCAATCTGGTTGACTGCACTTCTAGACAACAGTAAACATTTACAAAGATCGAAGACAGCCGACCTAGTATATGTATATAATTTCCGACCAGTCTTTGTCGAGACCGTTAAAAGGCCGGAGAAATTTTTAGACGTCCGATAATTTATCACGACTGTTTGGTCCCCACAGCCGTTTCCTATTAACACTGTACATATTCGGCACTACTAAGTTTATTGGGAGAAGGAGTTCGAAGCACTTATAGGAAACACGCCAAATCTGCTGCTCAAAAATGCAACAAACACAGTTTTGTTAAAACAGCGAAACAAAAGCCACGAATTATCAATAACCAAATACAGTTGAGCAATAAGTTTTTGACAATGCTAGGCAAACTATTGCTGACACCCTTAGGTTAAATTTCATAAGATTCTATTCTCCACTTAAGAAACAGCACCGCTTTTGTTCACCAATATACATCGCGCAGTATACTACGGCACGGTTTCGTAATCTGCTTCGCATCTTTCCTGAAGTGCGCCTCGGCTTTTTTTAATGTGCGCGTCTGTCAGTGGTATCTATTTTTAATGTTTTACCGATAAAACAAAAAGAATCTATTTTAGTTTTTAGTTTTTGAATCATATGACCACAACTTAATTTTGTAGCTCTCTAGGGCCACGAACTTTGAATTTGATCGTACAGCGGGATCACATTTTCTTGACAGTGTTGTATCTCTACCCAAGGAGAGGTTTAGGACAAATGGTATTTGGCAAGAGTTTACACTATTTGAATCCTAAAAATTGTTGGTAGCGCAATGAACGGATGCTCCAAATTACAGTAAAACAACAAAAACAGAAAATCAAAATTAAAACAAAGATTTTGTGCATCCGAAACTGACCACATTTATAGTTGAGATTATCAAAAAACAGTTCTATACTTTCTTAGTGTAATTAAGCAGTTTTAAGCTGTTATAAAGTTTCGGAAAACTTTTACTGCGCCATAGTGTTTGTCGGAGACACTCAGTGGTTGCATGCTTTGCAGAAAAAATACAGCTTCCCAAGCTTGCCCCCGCAAACCTGGTGCCGACATTTCTTGCAGAATGAGCACTGCATCCAATGCCAATTTTGGGTTGTTATCCATGTTGCTCCACAAGAAGAACATATATACTCTGGTTCATCCGCTTCAGACGTAGAAATTTTGGTATTAATTTTCTTACGAGTTTTGAGCAATTCGAAATGCTCCGAGGAGGTGCGATTTATTGATACCGTCTTCCGTTTCCCGGCAGCTAAGCATGCTTTGTTTACAACACCAGACAGTTTATGTACCATGGATAAAAATCTTCTTTTCTTTTGAAGGACTTCGTTAGAAGCGGTTCCGCTTACTATTTAGATCGTATCTGATGTAGTACTTTCAGGTGTAGCAGTGAGTTCAGCACTCGCAGGTGGTGTAACATTCAGCATCGCATACTGTTCCAAACTACCGCAAATGTTTGCAGTCGAACTGACAACTGGCGCGCAAACATCAACATCCGCTTGTTGCGTAAAGTAACACGGGCGGTCATTTGCAGCTGCAACATTCATCCCGAGTTCTTCGGAATATACTGAAGAACCATAACATTCGGAATCGCAACTCATTCTTCAAGTTCCATCCCTACTGCCGGAACGTATGACGTACTAATGTCGCGGAAATCGGTTCCACCACAACCGTTTAGCCAAGTGCGACCGAATCTTTTAAAGCCGTCGCGGCTGGAATGACAGCCCCATTGACAATATCAGGATCTGCGGATGATGCAGACGGGCATTCTGCGCCTGGTTGTTGATCCGAAGTTGGCGTCACGGAAACATTAACGGGTTGCGGACTTACTGCGGAATCTATTGTTGACATGTCACCTAGTTCTGCAGCGTCGGGCGACGAACATTCTTCGTTTGCACAACGTGCCTGAAGCATTTTGCCCATGCTTAAAGACTGATGGTCAACTGATTTGCGTCAAATGCAAATACCTGCAACTTCGAAACCTTTTTTGCAACAGCTGGCTTCAACTTGTGCCAAGCCGCAGATGGCACAGAACCGAAATTCTTGCGATAAATTTTCTCGCCACCAGATTTCACAGCATGATTACGAACGGCTGCTTTCCATGCTCGTGTGGTCTATAAAATGCAATGTCCAACGGCTGTAACCGGTGTGTTCCGTGCGCAGGAAGCACTGTCATACAGTTATATACTGTTTTATGCCGACAGGGGGGCAGCAGGGTACCCCCTTGGGTGAGGGTGGCACCACCCCTCCCACCGCGAAGACAAGGGTACCCATAGGCGGCAATATACCCCCAAGGACCAAAAAATGTCCTCACGACCGAGCCCCCTAGGGAAATTTTTCCATGAAGGGGGGCTACCCCCCCGCCGGACCGACCGTCGGCATGTATGGTCCATGTCCATAAAAACTAAAAAGATACCGTCGCACATTAGGGGCCGACGCACATTAGGCATACATGACAGGACGCACATTAGGCGTTTCCGCAGCACTTTGTGTGGCCGTATTTTCTGAACAAAAACAAAATGAATACCAAAAATTTTTAAAAGATACAATATATATCGACTCTCGTAATACAGGAAAACATATCATCCAAAAATCGCATTATTCCATGCAATACTCGCCATTTTACATCAGTTTTACGAAAAAATGACATTTAAGATTATAAACTTACATTTGCTATGTTTTGAATCGCAGTAAGAAATCAACCAATGCTGCTGGCATCAAAAAAGCAGCTGAACCACGAAAAATAAGCAAATGGTAGCAAAAGGAAATACGTGTCACGTGATATAAATTTTAGCGTCCAACTATTCCGATTGGACAAAAGGAAACAACATATACGTGCGGTCGCAGCATTTTAGGGGTGCCGCACATTTGGCGACTCTCCTATATATATAAAATACCACATTAATGACCAGTGTTCAACAATATAAAATGAATCATATACTGAAGTAGGGACTGTCCACCTATTTTTTCGACGCTTTCGATCTGACTACAAATTTGTGACAGCTCTGAAACGCATAGATAGCTGCAAAGTGTGCTAATTATTGCACTTCATTTTCAAGATGAAAATTATATAAACACTTATCCGCAGACTATATAGTTCACGAAGATAAACTTTACTGAAATTAGCGTACATTCTTATTACATCTATAAACATTTAAACTACAAAAACATTTTAAAGTTAAGAGTCATAATCATACAAAAAACAACGATAAATTCTCCTTACTCCGCGACCTCCGATAATTACCTGTTCAAAACTTTGATCACGAAAATCATTCATATATAAGGGTTGGGCATCGGAAACAATGATTTTCTCCATCGATTTCCTACCCCCCCCCCCCCCGGGGGAAAAATGGAAAAAACTATTTCAGAATTTTGGAGTCGAAAATAGTTGGAACACCGTTTTGCAACAAAATATTACATAGCCTCGAATATTATTTACAACCTTTTAAACAGCATTTACATTTGATGCGTAAGATTTATATGGTAGAAATGGTGTAACTATGCCATCGACTAAATTTATAATCTTAGCATAAGCATGCTTCCTCCACAGCATAAAGAACTCTCGCCCGATGGTAAATTTAAAATAAATAGGCGCGGTGCGGTACTGAGTAGAGCTATGGAATTTCTATCGAGCATATGAAGGCAGTAAACTAGGCAGACACAGGCCAAGCACACATACCCACAGATACATATGGGACGGGAGTTGGTGAGTGGTTACCCATTAAGTCAGCCCTCCATCCAAGAAAAACCAAAAACCTAGGGGTTACAACCCCTGGTGGTTATCCACTACCATCCTACTCTATGCACGGGTCTGTTTACCTGTGATACCCGCAGGCATGTATGTTTAGTACCACTCGTGTCACACAAGGCACGCCATGTCATAAACTAAATAGCTCGACTGTTGGATCGTTGAGTTAAACCACATACTCTATTGTGTTAATGCGCTTCCAGCATCACTTGCAGGGCTGGAAGTTTGGCACCAGTTAAAAGTAAGTCTAACAATACTGAAAATTATAATGCCGCAATCGACAATTTTAAACGTTATCAATGAACTATTGTTACAATAGTTTGTTAAGTTTTGCGTTGAAGATAAATACGCAATTGGTTTATCGCTAAATAATCGCAATCGGTTTGTCTGAGCTTCGATAGTTACCAAGCAAGCGTATCTTAGCAAGTTAGTTAAAATACATTATGTTTTGCTTCTTTTTCCATGCTAATTTTCATTTATATACATTTCTCAATAAATATCGCATTTATTTCAGTAACCAATGCTTATATACTGTCATGTCATACGAACTTAATAACCATCCAGAAACTTTATATTTGTCCAATTCGGTGTATTGGCAGCGCAGGTTCTGTCTCCAACGGCGCGACCTTTGTATCAATATTAAATATATAGATGAAGACGTGAGAGATGCGTTGCAGTATGTATAATATACCAGCAGCGTTTTAACATGCTATTGCGCAAATACCATCCTGAAAAATATGAGTTTACGGTTGCCTATGAAGTTCTTCCTATGTGACAACATTGCAGTTTTAGACCTTTTTCAGTAATTAAGGCATTAATAATCAACAACGGAGATTCAATTTCGCATAAAACTGTGTTTACTGCTATTTTTCTAACAGGCTAACAAGTAAACAGCTAACAAAAATTTTACTTTTTTTCAGTTTTTACATTTTTTCCCGGAAAAACACCAACCCTGATATATATACAGCAGTATTCCACGCGTTTTCCCAAGACGTATGCATACCATCTCACTATGCGCAGCAGTTTATATACTTCGAGACCGTAAGTTAAGTACAGTATGGCCATACTGAAATCGATCATGACCAATCAAAAATTCACTATAAAGACATTTTTATAGTCGGGTTTACCAACAATAAAAACAATAATGTACGCTGAAAAACGTACGTTTCCGCCCTGTAACTTCTATCCTAAAGATGACACGCTTGCATACTATGTCAAGTTGAAAGCAAGTGCATTATACATAGATTCTGATCAAAATAAAATATGTTGCAGGTTTTTAATAAAAATGAACGGAAAATATCAAATAGCTAATGCTTACAATATTTATATACATTATATAACTGTGTACTTCCTGAAATTTTACTTATTATATATCTCTAATTGCTTAAGAAACTCTAATAAATTAGCAGCCGATCGGAGCATTTCGCTAAATTAATTCTATTGGGTGTGTTTACATCTACATGTTTTTAGCAGGGCAAATAATTTGTGCGCAAAATCTTAGCAAATTTATTTACTCGGCTATAGCTCCAAGCCCGATCTAATTTATCTAATACTAGCCCAGTTAGTAGATGTCAATTTACTATACCATTCGAACAATATTGATAAGCTAGGTCGAGTGGTTTAAGAATCAGTTCAATTCATTTATGGGTTAAGGAGATGCTGGCATTTAAGCAAAGTCTAAACCTTCTCTAGCATATGAACTCAAGAATGAAGCTGATTTTACCATTCCAGTCAGCTTATCGAATGATATACAAAAATTGTTATATATCTAGTTCTTATGGTAATTTTTAACCGGCAAAGCGGAGTCCAGTGGTACCAAAAGCAACTGTGTTTCTTTAATTAACAATTTTCGGGCTGGAGGTGTATAGTCTAAAAGACTCATTTTCTTACAAAAAATATAACCTATTTAAAATCAATCCGATTTGGCTCATATGTTCACAGTGCATAATCGTTACGTTAGGTACATGATATAGCAAGACATCATTGTCCTCATCAATCCTGTCCGAGAATTTCGTTGCCCTTAGCATAAAAATATTAAGGTATTTTTACTAAGTAAAATTCGATTAATGCTACCAACCCAACAGTCTAAGCGCAGCATGTAGTTACTACGTCCACATTTTTATTAGGTATCTATATTTTAATTTAGACAATTTGGCTGGGACCAAATATTTTACTGTGACATGACTTTTACGATAAGTATATTCCACTGTATGCCAAAGTTTTGCATTTTTATGTCATGTGGCTGCTAATATGATAACAGTTTTAGCCAGGCTTCATTATCAAGTAGATTCATTTTTTTGTTTTACTTAACACTAGCTTTTCACATAACATTAAAAGACATACTCTTTATTGAAAAGTAACGAACCTTGTAAAATCAAATATGCTTTAAGCATTAAATTATAGTAAATACTAAAGCTAGATGATGGCGGTAAATAGAGGTGGGAAAGAGCCAGATTTCCAAGCTCCTTCTGAAACATTTACGAATTGGCCTAAACCGGGCTAATCACCTCTAGTGATTAATGTGTGCACAAACAAATTCCGCTTCAATGATTCTGTAGGGAGAAAACAAGTTCAAAGTACAGACAATGCAAAAGTATGCATTACAAAATAACTAGCTACAGCTAGTCGCGATACGATTGAAGTGGGACTTCTGAGACGAAAATAATGGACTCAAACCTTATTTTTGGTAAAACTTTGCAGTGTATATATATAGCCTTGAAATAAGTAGACCAACTCTGTGTTAACTGTTTAGCTGATGTAGTTGCTCTGGTGCAACTTAATACAATACGACATAAGGCGTTAACGCAGTTCGCAGGGCTGCGCGCGTTTGACTGCGCGTTGTTATTCGCTCGCCTTGTGAAGAGCCATAACGGTTCCGTGCAACAGCGTTGTCATAGTCCTATGCTTAGCGAGCATACCTCTAACGCAAACACATCGGGTTCGAGTCGTCGCACCGGCAACTAACGCAAACGGCCCAAGTTCGAGTCGTCGTGCCGGCAACAGTTTGGTCAACCCTAGTCCAAATGCAAACAAATTCATTAAGTAGAAAGTTAAAAATTTTGGCACGCTGCAGACACTAACGAAAGACCGCAAAAAAACTTCGCCTGTATCTATGTTCGTGTCGCCCTGGCGAAATTGAGTATATACTTTCGCGTCAAAGACGCAATTCCGTTCGTCTTCGTCTACACTTGCTTTTGTCCGTGGTTTCTGTATCCGCATGCTTCAAGCATATGGCAAAGGCAATGGTAGAGAAATATTGCATGTCCATAAATAACGCAATACATTCATGTTTTAATCGGATTTGGACAGATAACGACGAAAGAATACGCGTAGATTACAAGTTGCTTTCTTATTTGTATTTTGGACAAGAAACAATATTAGTATAATTGAAAATTGTTCGTTTCATCGTTACTGGTTTTATGTTGCAGCAGTGAAATCCTTAAACTGATTGTGCAACCATGCATAGTGGCAACCAGACAAAAGAGAGATAGTAACTTTAAGCGTTCCTTAAATCCTTGCCCTTTTTGTATAAACACTAACAATTTATACTCGTATTAAACAATAATACCCAGGCCGCGTGAAAAACTAAATGACAGTGTTTTATGAAATAGATAAGTAAACCCGGGAATCTGTAAAAAAAGAACAGGAACATGATACTCTAATTTCTATAATGTCGAAAATAAGACCAAAAATGATTCTGCTACGCCCAATATGTATGTACAGGAAAGGGATAAATTTTTAACATACTCGACACAATTGTAACCAGAATCAGGCGAGCATAAAATCAAAACCAGATAACTTAATGTATTTCTAATAAAAACAAGCCGATTTTATTAATTTAAAAGCCAAAAAAAACGAACTTCGATTAGTCTCAAACTAAAAATAATAGACCAATCACAAAGAGTAATTTTTATCAACCAATATGCAGGTGTTAAACCAATAAACGCATTTAACATAAAATATATTCCGCTTTTAAAATTGTCATGACAGTCAAACATGGCGGCGAATAATGTACATACATACAATATATACATTATTCGAAAGTACTGAACATCCCAATAAACACAATTTATTTCAACCTGATCGAACTTGGTCAAAAATTATCACCTGTTGTATCGCAAGCGAAGTTCGTTCGTTGGGAAGCACAGTGTTTTTTCATTCCACTGCAAACGAATTAATATTATATTGGAAACTATATATTCAGCTTTTCAAGAAACCGTACGAGATAGAATGAAACTTCGCTCAATTTTTGAATGTCTTCGTCCTAACTGCCTTCTGTTTGATTTTTTGCGCCTTTATTTGAAGCATGTAATAATTGTCCGAGCACTTTTCAAAATTGGTTCTACAGGTGCTCTGAATGCTTTTTGTGTATATTCGAAAACGCTCGATTCTTTTGTTTGGCGCTAGATTCTCGCTAGGGTTTTCTCTGATCGGCGGGCGAGAATTGTCCCCTGGAACCCTGGGCATCCAGCAGTGGGACAACTTCATAGGGAAGGGCGATAAAAACGACATAAAATTTTGATATTTAGAGGTAAATTATGCGGAATTATGTGCAAACTGGTTCTAAATATCACAAAGTTTAAAAAAGTTAAGCTTCAGACTATATATTTTAGTCATAAAAACAAACTGTTAAATTAGACTCCGATACAGAATTTCAGAATAACTACCCGTGGCACCACAAAATTCTTAGGCCTGGGGGTGTGGTCTGCGCCGGCTTCAGCAAGGGGTGCAGGACAGTTTGGAAGGCCCCCAGTAGCAAGCGAGAACCAAGTAGCGCATTATAACTTTAGCAGTTACAATAATATAATAAAATTGCACAAATTAGATATATAAGGCAAACATCGTTGCTGCAGTTATTCGGAAGCAGTGGATGTGTTCTAATGAAGTCTGTACTCGTCAGTCTAAGAAAATATAAATTACTCTACATCCCGTTCCAGCTGTTTATCTAAACGGCAATCCAAAGTTGGTTATGCAAGTTACGTATATCGTGAATGACGGGGTGGATAGCTAAGCCATAGTTTTAATCGGAACGCATCAACGCCGTTAAGATAGTATCGGAACAGTCTTTTATCCCTCAAAAAGCCGAGTTTTTCGTATAGTCGAAGCGCTTTTGTATTGGTCACTTCCGTTTCGAGCACAACCTGAAAATAGCGATTATATTATTTGTATCACATCTATCGATATCGCAAATTCTATGACAGCGTTATATTTCAGCTAGGTTGATACTGAAACGTATACTCAAAAAACTATTAATATTCGGAGTTAATAGTGTTACAAAATGAATAAGTCACTTACAAAATCTCACATTTTACGGCCATCTAATGTTTGGCTATTGTTATATACAGTACTCGCCAGAAGTGACTGTTTCTCACTCGATGTTCGCTCACTGCCAGCTCACTCGACAGGCGACGTTGATTTCTAGGGAGTACGGTTGTTCAGGTGTATTAATGGATCAAAAATTTTGGGCTCATAAGATATCAAAAATTTTGGGCTCAAAATGAGATATCGAGAGAATTAATCCGCCTAGAAAAAGCTGAGTTACGCGTGCCACCATGGAAACCAATCACGGACATCAAATTTTGTCACAGTACGGGCTAGCACAGATACTGTGACAACATTGGCTTCTTCAAATCTGGGGTGGCGTCCCCTGGCATTTTTCTGTGCCCCTATGGAAAAGCGGGCGCCGCCGGTTGTGGCCCCTGGTAAAAATATCTATTAGTTGACAAAAACTTGACAATTTTTTTACAAATATCGCTTACAGAAAAAAATTTGATTAATTTCCGTAAAGAAATAGTGGAAAACTTGGTTATAAAACCTTAATAAACACGTTTTTGCACCGCAAATGAGGTCATTTATTATCAATTTTGGCGGTTTTTTTCTCAGAAGTATTAAATTTTGAAAATTTTTAGATTTCGAAGCCGGGGGCGCCCCAATTCAAGCCAGGGAGACCGCTGAGTTCATGTCCCCTTGCAAAATCCAGCGGCCCAAATGCAATCTAGAGACTCCCCGGTTAACACCCAGTGGCAAAATTTTTGGCGAATGGATAAACCAGATAGCCATTAGATTTCGCAAGAATTAATACCCTGATGCTATAAGAGTTTGCGATAACACAACACATATAGACATCCAAACATGATTTCAGTATCAGCTGGCTTCTCCATGGTGGGGGCTAGGAGGGCCCCACGCACATTTGGACTTTCACGGTTCGTGAGAAGCATCCCCCGGTTCACACCGTACCCATTATTTTGCTCGCCCGCTGATGAACCGGGGGCCACCACAACACTTGGTCGCCCCGGTTTAAGTGTTGACTAGTAACTAGCAACGTGAGGTGAAATCCTACCCGGGAGATCGTCCCACAGTTCTGGCGGCCACCCCAGTTCATGAACAGGGTGATCCCCCGGTGGAGAATCAAAATAAAACAGTATTAATCTTCATTTTAAATCGGCGCATCCGTTTTAATATAGTTTGGTATATACTAGTGACGAAGAAGGACATCCGGATATTATCCCCGACTTTAGCATATTCGGATATCGTAATGACATCGTATGCTGCAAACAGCTTCAAAATTTTATTTGAGATTTATCTGAGAAAAGCAACGAACCCGGAGCTCGAGGCTCCTTACGGTGCACTATGTATTTATAGCGATGCATTCCAATGACCTTTTGGCCCTCGTTCCACAGGATGTAACTTTAATCAACAGTTCATAATAGTTGACTTTTCTTTTACCCTTTCCTGACGTAAACTATTTTATGATTCTGCGTCACCAAAAGTTGGTCATTGTCCTAGATTCAATTAAAGAGCGTGACAATCTTCAAAATGTTGTATTATTAGCCGCGGTGGGTTGCTGCGTTTTCGATTGTAGCTGTTCACCAGGTTATGACCCAATTTGTGGTTCAGCGGCCGATAGTATGGCAAATCTCTGTAGTGTGGGATTCATCAATAGAGTCGAATATAATCGACTCTTGATATTACCCACTATTGTCGGATCGAATTTAAATATTTACAGTTTGACATTATGCTGTACACAAATAATATGGCAAAATTACTGTTGTTAAATTAGGTGGCTATTTGTCGGGCCGTTTCTGGTAAGTTCTACAAATCCCGTCAAAACGGTAATATCACTCATTACATAAGAATGTAGTGTTCGAAGCTACTAAAAGACACATCAAAGAGACCCGTAACCTCCTAAAAGGGTACAATTAATATTATTGTAGTGATGATCAGATGTAGCCGCTCAGTATGCTTTTGTTGTAGAACAGAAATATTCATAGCTTGTGCATGTTTTCAACGACCACCTATAAATGTGGTGTGGTACAAGGTTTATTATCAGCTGCATTCAATTCAGGTAAACAAAAAAGGATATTGAACGAATCAAGTTCTACACAAACACCAATTTTGCCAACGGTGTTGTGATACTAATAGCAGATATTGTGCCTCAAAATATCATTAAAAAATCTAGTTAGGGCATATTGCCTATCATAATTTGAGCATAATTTGAGTCCTTAAAAATGTTATTATCAATATTGCCAAAGGCACGTTTTTTGCAATTGAAGAACTATTTTTCGTATTTTTCAGATCATATGTAATATTTTTGTACATGAGTCGCTGTAACTACATATCGGCCTAATTAGCTACATTTTTTGGTCATGCTTTTTTGCCAAAACCTATAAATAGAAAACTTACCTCATCGCAACCGGATTCAATCATCTGATCAACAGCTCGTTTGACAAGTGCAGTTCCTGTATAACAAATTTGCGGCTTATACTGACAGTCCGCTAGCAAAATGACTGTACATAATGCTTATGTATACGGAACAGTATCGACCAGAAATGTTGGCACGCTCGAAAGGCGACAGCACTTTCAAATTTTTGACACATCAAAATTTTTGATCTCCCCCAGGTATACCCACCAACAACGCTACGTATTTTCCAGTGGCATCAGAAATAATAGCAAAACTAACATAATACCACTGCCTATACTTCGACTATGAAATGACAAAATTCAGCTGATATTAACCTATTCAAAGCGAAACAATAACATATATTTTAACAGCATAAAACCATGATAAAGTACAATAATTGTAATTACTACAGCCTCTGCAGTAAAATGGGGCAATTTTAACTCAGCTACCCTGTGGTAAACCCACACTACAGGTATGTTAAATTGGAGCTACGGCCCCCAAATAATATTTTGCTGCTCTCAAAAGGTCATATGTGAGTAACCGGAACCAAAATTTTGTCGCAACCAGCAAAAGGACTGACAATTTTTTAACAACACGAGCGCCTGATCTTATCATTGAATACATAAACCAAATCAAGAAAGTAACAAAGGTCCAGTAGCTTTGAAATGTGCTGAAAAATACCTGCTAAGTTTACCTTTAATGAATTCACATGGCAATTATTATTATTATTGATTATTATTAATTATTATTGTCTTTCCAAAATTCGAAGAGACTGGAAAATTCATATGTTTCCACGGCCCATCGAACACATAAAACGTAGCATATTAATTTTCTTACGCACAAATCGCTTATCCCAATGCTTATTAAAAAGGATTTAGCTATAAGCTTCCAGCCGAGATTGCACTATTCAGTATGTAAAAAACCGACAACTCATACAATGTCAGGTCGTATGAAATTATCGATCTCAAAATGCCAACATGGTATCAGTGGTTCCATTCTAACAGTTTCACTATGAAATTACGTCGCTTTAGCATGATCAGATTGTCTTTGTTAAAGCTAAGTGTTATGCAAAAATCACACATTTTGAATTTAACCTTTTTGCTATAAATACATCCAGTATATATTAGAAGCTACATCCAGTATATATTAGAAGCTATTCAGAACCCGCATACATCGATCCCGAGCTTACCATTTGCTAGTACGTAATTAATTAGATATAGCAACCCCATAATGTGAGGTACTTATTGTCAGTATATCCCTGTTATGAGTATAATCGCACAGATATAATTCCCAAAACGATGAGATGATTTAATATAATTCACATATAATACCATCATAAAAGTGATTAAAGCTTAAACCAAGCAGTAGTTTCGATAAAAACTTTGGTTCGGGCCACTACCAGGAAAATATATAATTGAAACGGAGAGAGCGGAGTTTTCTCAGACAGCGTTCAATTGGGGAAAATTCTTTTTTCCGTCTGTTGGTCACATAACTCTTCACCAGATAGATGGATGTTCGCAAATTCTTTTTTATTTGATGCGTAATGAAAAATATGGTTAAGCACCTAGCCTTGTATCAGCTACACCAATAATTTCCTACCTAAACTTTCATAAAACCGAAACAAATTCGACAATTATATATTGATTTAGCCATTGGGGGTGACCCAATATTTTAGATTACCACTCTTGCCAGAGGCAACGGACTGAGAAATGGAGACCACCATCCTCTCTTTGAGAGCTGAAACTTTTTTGTGTTAAGCATTTTTTATGAGAGGAGCCGTTTTAGAGCTACGAGCCAAGGTGTAAAGAATACATCCATGAAAGTGAAAATTTCAAAAAATTTTATAAAGCAAGTCTTTTTTGCTTTTCGAGGTGTGAACGATACGATTATAGAGTTAGCGCTTTAAATATGTTGATTTTATTATTTCAGCCCCCGATTGGGTGGATTATCAACCCTGCGGAACGATACCGAAGCAGCAGCGGCGGATTTTCTCCACACGCTTCATTAAATCCCACTTTGTTCGATAATGAATCAGAAACACAAAAATAATATAAGTGTTGAAAAATATATGTTACTAGCTGCAGGATCATTGAATAAGACAGTTACGACTCCTAATGACACCATCAGTACCAGAAATGTGTACACATAGAAAAAAATTGGCCCAAAATATGCGTGCCATTTTTAATTTCGCCCCCACGACACAAGATTTCCCCCGAGAATGGACGTGGGGGCCCCCATGGAAATGGCCAATTTTTCGGTAAGAGGAAAAAACAAGTTTCTGATATTCAAACAAAGAATTTAGCAATTCCTGTCGGTTTTCACAAAATTCCAACAGTAACTCATTTGGGAGGAGCAAACAAAAACTAAGGAGCATATTTAGATTCTATTACGAGCTAAATTCCATCGAAGTAGTGATCACTACGTCAGCACTAAAACGATAACACTATGTATGTGTGACAATAAATTAATTTTTACATACATAGTTGAACGCTTTTTGAGAAAGCACAGCTCGCTAACATTTCAAAAGTGGTACAATGGTGCCAAAATTCAGTTATATCGGACTATTCTCCTTATATTAAAATATAATTATACCTATTCGGCGCCGTCTGTACGTTTGGTCCACTGCAAGCATGGCAATGTAACCACGTCTACCTCCTTTTTTGTGGACGTCTAGCTTACACACTATTGCACCAACGTATTCGTTATCACACCTTGCCTATAATAAAAGGTTTATTATGGTAATTATCAGACGACGTTTCGATTGCAGATTTTATATAAAAAATGGCCTATTTATCTATAAAAGTTGAGCTATACAGGCATTCTCAAACAATACAAGTGCAGTTACGGACAGAAATAAATCGCGCATAGCCATAAAACAGTTGTTAATTTTTCGCGACCGATTGGCGAAAATTGGCGATAACTGGTGAAACTGAAAATACTAGGGCTAATTCCCCAAGTTCAATGACGGGCCATGAAGTACTGCAACTGTCAAAAAGCAGCAACTATGCGTAACTTCACCACTGGCAGAAATATGGATTTCTAATAGGAAAAAATTTCGGCGATAAGCACCACAAGAAAAAATCTGGCGGATTTTAGCTAGAGATGTGCCGATCAATGCTTACTTAGAACCTAATTTTTGAAATAAACTAGAGGGGCATCAAAAACGAATGGTATAACGTAAAATTGTATGCAGAAATTGACCCATTGTGCACTGAATTTTTAATATTTGAATTTTGGCTTCAGAAGAGAATACGTCAGAGACCATAATCGATTTACGGCAAAAATACCCAAAATGACTAAAAATATTTAAAAAGTGGGACGCAATATTCCAGCGACCGATTCGACATACAGATGTAATTATATTACATAATCGTTGTAATTAGCATAACTGTACAATAGCCAAGCTCATTTTCTGTAAACATATATCATACGATAGAAATGAAAAATTTGCCAAAAAGGATAAGTGGACACAAAAAACTACACCGGCAACTTATCTGGTTCAGGTAACATCTTGTGATATCGTGTCAAACTTCGGGGGGACGGGTAGATGGTTAATAGGGGTACAAATATTTTATATATTATACACACATATGCACATAATATATTATATACGTAAGTATTACTGCATCTTTTATATTTTCATATATGTGTCGTTTTATATATATATATATATGTTTGCGTCAATAATACTGCATCCTACAAATGAGATGGACAAAAAATATCCGAACGCTGAAATTGCACCTTACATTGGTAGGAGGCAACAATGTCTATGGGCCTAAATCAAAAATTTAAGGGGTCAGACATATTTTTTGGGAGGGGGGAGTATGACATATTTTTGGGTAAGGCGTTCAATAAGGTAAACGGCCGGTAACGTTCACTCTGCAATACTACATGCTCACATCTTTTCATTGATTTGTTTATTTAATATTTTGAGACCATCACAGTGGACAAGCGCAGATAGAATGTTTTTACGTACGTTACTACATATGCTAGTCTACTGTTTCCTGAGTGCACTAATCTATATATATATTATATATATATATCAGGGAGTAACCGGAATTACGGTTCCGGTTCCGGCGAAAATCGTGTTCCGGTTCCGGTTCCGGCAAAGGGCAAAAACCATACCGGAACCGGAATTCCGGTTTAAAAATTTTGTTTGAAATTATCCACGTTTTATCCTGTAATCCAAGCATACGTAATATATATTATAGAATGATCAAGCTCCAATACAACTAAGTAAAAGAAAAGATTAACTAACCAATTTGCCGTTTGAAACGTATGTAGGGCACATAATTTGAGCAGGAATTTTTCATAATAACCTGCAGGAGTTTGTTAAATCAAAGCCAGGTCGATGCTTGTAGCAGCTATTTTACACATCCAGAAGTCTGTTGGATATGTTTGAATTAAACCGGTCCAACTCGGTACCAGAGTATGGCTTACGCAGAAGTACTTAGGGTATGCTTGGCTAACATAAATTGCGTCAGGCACCCGCCAGTGCGCTTGTAAACTTGGTAAATCAGTTTAACTTGAAGTAAACTAACGTTATCTGCAACGCAGCTAGAAACTGCTTTCTTGGCAATGAACTGTATTTATTGAAACTGTGCGAGCAACATCACAGTGTGTCTCATTTATAGCATTCTGATTAGAAAATTATCATCATTATGATCTAACTGATGGGCTCTGTTTGGCCAACGCTGGCCTAAACAGTGTCTCTGACCACTGATCATAAAATTATCTTCTATCTATTATTTTCTCTTAGAATCATATAAACCAATAATTTTAAGTTTCCTACAGAAGAACATGCAACAAACGTATGTGTAGTAAAGTGAGGCGACTGGAGATAGAGCGAAAGTGTGTATTCTACGCTCCAAGCTTTGTAAGCATATTCGATTTGACGCAGTATATGCAATGGTGTATAGTGGAAGGCATTTTTGATCTGGGTGTCCAAAAATCGACATATTTGATCGATGAATAAACATTATTAGCTTCCTCAGTCTCTTTAAAGTTTCAGAAAGGCAATAATACCATCGCAAAACATTAAGTTTAATGTAAAAGTTATTTTTAATGCATTTTAAATCCACTATACCTTCATTTCTTCCATCATCTGTTTTACTATATATAAATTTCGTAGACCAGGTTCCGGTTCCGGATCCGGTTTAAATGGACGGTTCCGGTTGCTGGTTCCGGTTCCGGTAAATTTTGGTTCCGGTTATTCCCTGATATATATATATTATACTATATATACGGTATTCAACATTAACCCCAACATTGACAACCAAATATCCCCTATTCACTAGTGAAGCTCGCTTGTAAGCCAGAATTCGAGTGTTGAGAACAATCCCCCGAAGTTTGTTGTAGAAAGCACACACAAACAAAGCCTACACACAGTACGCAGGTGCAGCATTATATAAACCGTGAGTGATGAGTCACAGTTATATACGCCCGCCTCGTTTGATAGCCAACGTATGCAGTAGACAAAACATCATACAACGAGTACAAAAACAACGAACTAACAATTTAATAGTTCAATAAAACCCTAAATTGACCGTGAAAAGAACGTTACAGAATTCATACCGACACTTGAGAAAAATCTCATTTTTCATACCAAGTATGAAGCAGAAGTGTGAAAAATATTTGCCACACAATATTTTTGACACTCGCAATCAGCTTGTTGGCCCATAAACCCCCATATCCGACACTAAAACCAACAATAAGCACACATTTAGGTGCATATCCCACGACTTTTCACCAAATATGAAATTTGGCGCTAACTATAAGCTTATAGACTCCAGATTGGGAACTAGTTGAAGAACTTGTTATATATCATTGGAAAGCCCTGGTAAAGCTACATGGAATAGGTCTATTAGTTTGCGGATATCTCGTTTACTTATTGAGAAAAGTCGCAAAAATTGGAGGGGTGCCCGAAAAATGGGCCAAAATGACTTAATTTTGCCCAATAACTTTTCTCACGGCAAAAAATTCAAAAATCGGACTCCGAAAATTCAAAAATCGTTCGAATGAGCTATCTTGCATCAAAAGCCGCCCAACCGTTATCGAGATCCAGGTGCGACAGACACACACAGACAGGACCTCATCCACCCACCCCCCAGAGCCAAAATTGAAAATTCTAGTTCCATTCGCTCGCTTCGGTCGCGAGTGTAATGAGCTCGCTTCGCTCTCTCATTACACTCGAATTCAACTAAATTTTAATTCGGCCACATCTCTTTTTAGCCAAATACAAAAAATATCTTATTTTCCCAAAAGAGAAAAATCACTGATTAGTAAGCCGCTCAGGAAAATCTCTGGAAGTGGAAGGCTAAATTTTGCAAACAGGCTTGAACCGAGAAACCTAAAGGAGGTTGCTATACCATGGGAACAATCTCTATTTGGAGAAAAGTTTTTTAGCCGCAAACTGTGATGACCTCCTAAGATGTGTGCATTTTGCTATAACAAAAACGCAATATTTAAAAAAGTTTAGAAATATGAGGCTAACAACTGTCTTTTTACTGCCACCTTGGACTGGTTGGCTAAAATTAATGATAAAAATGAATGGCAGACTTTATGAAAAATTTATGGGCATTGGCGCTGGTCAAGCAGAGCTATGGTAGTAAATATTATAAAAAAACAATTTTAGACCATTTCAGATTCAACATACCAAATGAGCAAATTGTGAAACATATGTAACACGGACTAAATGAAAAATCACCATGGAAACCATAATGGACGCATAACCATCGACTTCACGAGAGTGCAAAGTGGATTGAAAGGGTGGCAATTAAAGTAGCGATAATACACAGTTGTTAGTTGAGTTTTTACCGCTCCATATTTAACGTTGCAGAATTCTAGCGCAATGAAGTTACACTAACACAAGACTATCTTTGGCTGACAGGAACTCGTAGATATGATGTACTGAAAGCTAATGGCCGGTATATTCTATAGTTGCTAAGCGATGAGCAATGCTGTGGGGTTACAAAGCCGAAACATATTTCAGCATCGTTACGATGTCTGAGACACAATCGTGAAATGATAAATATAACATGAAAGAAAAATTTCAGAATTCCATGATATAAAAATTACCTGGAAGTGAACATAGGCTGAAATCAGGAAATTCACAAGATACCCATAGGTAACAACAAGCTTACATAACTGTTCAAAACGCGATAATCACTTCTGGCGAGTACCGAAACTAGTAACCCGCGTTATGGCCATGGTGGTGAATTCTGATTGTTGAATCTGTTAATTATATTGCGCATCAACTTACAAATTGAGTCGAATATCAGTCATGCTGGTTGAAGTAACTAGTTGGAAAAAACGCTGTTTACAGGCATGGAAAAAGAAACCCTTGAAAAATGTTAGGTAATAGGTAATGTATGCTTAATTGGCTATTCTAAGCAGGGATGTCGGTGAAAAATGATCTAATAATAAAATACTGAGAAAATGCATTACTCCAATAGCTTTGTTTAGAAAATTCCATGTATTTGAATAATGGACTGGAGAAATGTCATTTGCCGTTGCAGCCGAAAAATGCTCTATTATTTTCAATTTAATACGGTGTTCCATGGTTGCTGGGCTTGGCGTTTTGTAGTGTACGGCGGAAAAGTACGCTTTTGAGCACAAAAAACTTATTTTGCATTCAAGATAGAAAAATTTCTGAAACTAGTGGATTTATTACCCCTGATCATGTTCTCCTATCTTTCACTTTAACACAAAAATAGTAACCGATATGTATTGTAATGTTTACAAGAAACGTCAACAGATAGGGTGGGTAACTAGAGTCGTGCGCTAAGTGATATTTCACTTATATACCTAAAATTGTACAATATGTCCTCCAAGCACAACCTTCGCAGTCAAAACAAACTGTAATCTAATGTCGTTCCTTCATGGATCAATATATCGTTATACGGGAATAAAAAACTAGTGAGTGTTATAGGCTATATAGTTTCCAATTTGCCAAATCGAAATGCAGACTCAAAACAGAGTTTAATTGTATTTATATATTGTTGAGTTGCTATTTAAGATATGTCTTCCACGAAAAGTTAACGAGCCAAAAAAAGTTCATGTAAAAACGAATTTAACAACTACAGTACCCGCCAAAAATGACTGTCGCTCGCTCGCGACTCGCTCGAAATAAATTTGTTCTAAAAATAGAATTTTCTATTAATTTAAATAGTTGCGAAATCTCGAGCGAGCCACTCGCTCGCGACTCGCTCGAACTCGCTCGCTCGAAATGCGACGGTCATTTTTGGCGAGTACTGTAATTACCACGCGATTTTTAAAAAAGTATTTTTGAAAAAAAGAGATAAACACTCGAAAGCCTGAAAAAATATGTCGAGTATCTACACGTTTTTTATACTACTAAACAAAAGCCTCTAAATACATTTTCAAAAGCCAAATTAATATTATCAAATATACCTCATACTAATATCGTGTATAAAGTTTTCCGTGGAAGTGACGTTGTGACAAGCTGCACCATTAATCATTGCGTATTGTACTTGCTCTTCTTATTACTACTACTACTATAATCCCAACAGCACGACTTTAATAAACTTATAAAATACTTTGAGACATTACGTAATTTTACTGGAAAGTCTTCTATTTCACCACCTAGAACTGGCTTTATTCAGCGAAAATAAACCTGAATATTCCAGTCTACACTACTACTTCCGCAGCAAATCCCACTCCTTTCTACGCTATAAAAACAAATGCAATATTTTTAAATTCCTAGAGTAGCACACAATCATTTCGCTGATTGAGGCAATTCATATGTAGAAATGCACACCTCAAGTGATCGGCCCCTGTTACACTATTTCTCTTGCAGTTTTTTTGTAATCATTACCATATAATATATATACATCAATTACCGGTTTTGTGATAAAGTAAAAAATAGGGAACATGACCAGGGTGATATATCAACTAGTTTCAAAAATTTTTCTATCTTGAATGCAAAACTTTGTCGCGCTCAAAGCGCATTTTTCCACCACAGAATCCTAGTTCAGTACTATACACCAAGCTCAACACGCCATAGACCAGTAACTCTATTTAGATTGCAGAGCGTGGTGAAGCATAGGCATACCTACGCCTTTTGCGTGCACAGCCAATCACTCTCCATAGCATACGTCGATATCCTGTATGTGGATATCACAAAATACCGCACAATTTAGAACAAAACTAACACCGGCAATAAATTTCCCATGCCCGAAAACAAACAAATGCAAGCTCTCTGCCTCCAGGACGTCACAATAAAATTAAGAAATTTGGGTCGAGGAACCATGGGAGCGCCATAAACCCGTACGCACGGAACCATGGGTCGCAGAGCAAAACAAACACCGGCATTGAGTTTCCCATGCCCGAAAACACCCAAGTGATACTTTTCAGCCGCCGAGGAAGTCAGAACAAATTTTCGAATTTTAGGTCTAGAAAACACGATGGTGTCATACCTCAAACCCCATAACACGAGCCGTAATCGAAAAACAAAAAAGAGGTAATTTTACTATAAATTGAAATGAGAAAAAAATTCGAAACTTAAGATAAAATAACATCGCTTCCGTGAAGGGCACTAAAATGGGGTAAAAAGCTCACATTTTGACCTCTGCCCCCGAACCATGGAGACGTTATACTCCGTATCCATGGAGCTGTGGGTCACAGAGCAAAAGCAACACCGGCAATGAGTTTCCATGTCCAAAAATCCCAAGATGAAACTTTTCAGCAGCCCAGACGTCAGAACAAATTTTCGCATTTTGAATCGAGGAAGAACGAGGGTGCTATACCTTAAACCCCATAACTCCAGAACAGTAGGCTTAATCGAAAAACAAAAAGAGAGGCGTCGGAGTTAATCATTTTACTATGAAAAAACCAACCAAAGAAAAATTCGAAAGTTAAAATAAAAATAACCGTGCTTCCGTGAAGGGTACTAAAGTGGGGTAAAAACCCTCATTTTGACCTCTGACCCCGAGCCATGGACGCGCCCTACTCCTGTAACCATGGGTCACAGTGCGAAATTAAGACCGAAAATAAGTTCCCCATGTCAAAAAAACCCCACAGGGGAAACTTTTCAGCTGCCTAGACGTCAGAACAAATTTTCGAATTTTGAATAGAGGAACCACGAGGGTGCTATACCTCAAACGCCATAACTCCAGAACGGGAGCCTTAATGGAAAAAGGAAATAGAGGCATCCGCATTTATCGCTTTACTATGAAACAAAACCAACCAAGAAATAAATTCAAAAGTTACGATAAAAATACCCTTGCTTTCATGAAGGTACTAAAATGAAGTGGAAAACCCTCATTTTGACCTCTGAGCCCAGAACCACACCTCAAATCAAAATAAACGCTCGGAGCTGGTATGCCGGTTCGAGTGAGCCCAAGGTTAAGTTGTTCCAGATTTATCGCCGATCACGCGCACACAGACGGAATATAAAAGCTTTCACCCCTGCAACACACGATCTCCGCTACGTTACACTACGCTCTGAACACCGCACTAAACTGAAAACAATACAGGATTTTTCTACAGCAATGGTCAATGACATGTCTCAGTATTACCTCGGTATTTCATTATTACCGTAAGAGCATTTTTCACCGATAATCCTGTTACACATAACCAATTACGCACGCATTACCTAATACTATATTTTTCCAATAACATTCAGCGGTTTCTTTTTCATGCCGTAAAGGACATTTTTTCTATCTAGTATATGTCATTTTCTCAGAAATCTGATAAAGGTTGTTAGTGCTATTGTTGGATCTTAAATAAATCTAGGAGTTATATCATCAAAATTTGACTAGTTTGGGGTAAATTAGGATGGCAGGAGAATTAAAGAAGCCAAAAATCATAGTTTTAAGTGTACTGATCAGTAATTTAATTACCAATATTAACTTAACGTTTTCAATTCAAAATAAAGTTAACCTTCCCCAACCTAGTATATATGTTTCACCTAAACAACATTTTGCCCAGTCAAAATTTATTGAAGGACTCAAACATGAGCTAAGATCAAAATTTGGGCTCATTTGATTATTAGATCCCAAAATATGGTTATTGACCCTTCAAAATGTTTCTACACTGCGAATTTTTACGCTCGAAATTAGGCAAAAAATATCGAACCAGTAAATAAGTCTGATTAACTTAATGTTTCGATTTTTTACATTGACAACAAACTCCAGTTATGGTCTCAAAACCAGGCAAAAAACACCGGATGTGCATCAGTTATAGGGTCACTACTGCACCCATTTTAAAGATAGAGCCATCATACTATGTCAAACGACTGATTAAAGCGAAGACCTTTTTTGATATCACACTGCGTTTCCAAGTTATCTTCCGAATGTTAAAAAAATTAATCAACACCCCTAAACTTTGTACGTCATGTGGAAAACATAGGGATTTTTAGCCCAATGTTGTGGCAGCTCAACAGAACTAACCATTGGACCCTTACCGCCAACTTTTTTGAAATATTCGGCCTGAAGAGATCTAACTAATACGCACTGTGACAGCTATATGTATGTGTCGATCACGTAATTTTCAGAGAAATAAAAAAACAGAAATCACGAAATCTTCAAATGTTGTGTACACGTACACGGATAAAGATATCGAATAAATAAAAAATGTCCTGAACGGGCGACCCAAAAACGTATAAACACCAAAACAACTACCCATCAAACCGCGAGGTCCGACAGGAGAAAACATGGAAGAGACGAAATTCACCTTAATGTGTAGATCACTGTAAATTATGGTTTCTCTTCGCTTCGCTCACAAATCCTGGGGTTAGGTGGTTTCTTGCCGAGAAACCACGATAACATGACGAGATACATAAACGCCTATTGTGTGTTTTGGACGCTTATTGTGTATTTTGAGACTCACAATGTGGAGGTACGTAGAGGCTAAATTGCTCTACAAAGTGATAACCCTCTATAGTGGTTGCGGAGATATTGCAGTTTTCGGTATATTATTATGTTGAATCTTGTTATAATCGTTTCTCGTTAGGACGATCGTTTTGGTGTGATATCAAAATGGGAGAACCCAAAATTTCCATGGGGCATGGCCTGGGGAGATGCTCTAAAATCTTAGGGTGGAGCGCCAAAATCTTTTAGGAGCTCGAAAATTTTGCGGCCTCCCACTCTGTAGAGTGGCCAGCTGTCAAATTTCACCGCTAACCGGCTAGTAAGAACCCTTTTCGCTTCGCTCGTTTAATTCATTAAACTTAGAATTCAATAAAATTTATGGTCAATGCAGCTTTTATGACCGGAAGTTAAATGCATGCTATGCCGTAGTCCATATACTAAGCCTATGCCTAAGTCTAACCTAAGATCTCTACATGAGCCATATACTAAGCCTAAACTTAAGTCGGGGGCTGCCCCCCCGATCCCTCGCTCTAAGACGTTCTTTTTCTAACGTTATAACGTCCGACTTCTAAAGGCAACATAGGCCAAATTTCATCTGTATAAAAATAAATGTCGATAAGCATGATGCATTGATATTGGATAGATAAACATACCAAAAAACAAAGATGAGGCCATATATGGATAAAATATCGATACGTATAAATCGAATACGGTTCCGACAAATCACGCGTAATTAGAGCCATAATTATTGGCATTTGCGTTTCGTCTTTAAATGGCACTATTGATATACCGTCGTCTTCGTTCCTACTTATCGGTGTCGGAGGCACGAGCGTTCTGTTTCCGATAACTTCAGAAATTAGTTGATAAGCATCGCGCGTGGCTGCAGTAGCCACGGGAGTTGTTGTAGCCTTGCTGTTGTCATCCCACTTTTCTAATCGCAGTTCTGCTAATTTCGATATTATTTTACACTCAGTGGAGCCACTAGAAGTCGAAATTGTAGTGCACATGGTGTCGGTCGTTTTACCGCACGGTGTCTTCGATGTGTCAAACTGACTAGATTTAGCGATACTGCCTGCGTCAGCTTCAAACGCGCACGCTTGAAGCGGGTCACCTTCACAATCATGGGCTGCTGTTTCTACGTTTGACAAATCTGAAGTCCACATGGAAGAGCTAAAATAGTCATCCTCAGACCTATGGACACAAGCGTCAGCAAAATACTCTGCACTGGACAAAGATTTAGTTGCAGAACCAATATTTGACGAAGACTGCATTCCGATATACGCCAAATTAGTTCTTGATTTGTCGAATGTGACATCAATAGAGCACTCAGCAACTGCCGACGCATCGGTGTTGTTACGGCTTATTTTATTGTAGCCGGCACACTCGATATCGTTAGTATCTAACGGACCGTTCGAGACATCATTCTTTAGGCCGTTGGTATTTTCTGTTCCTTCATCATGTGAACTAACGTTGCGGCTTGTATGCAATTGATTGTTAGAATCGCACGGCTCCGCCTCAATCACATCACGGACTAGTTTACTGTGACTTATTACACCGTTAATTGTTATGTCAGCACCTACTTTGTTCATTCTGTCAGTCTAATCGAAGCGACATGATAATAATAGATTTAAATAGTTAGTTTATAATAAAATTGAACGGCTAAAATGCAATAAACGAGGTAAAGCTAAAGATAATACCGAGCACAAACGATGTAAAATTACATGAGAAGTTGGTAACCACAACGTAGTATGCCTGGGCACAAAATAACTACTATAACGTCTCTCAATAAAATCCGCTTTGGGCTGGAAAAATATTTTACCTATACTGTTATTATGCTAGTCTCCCTTTTCGTTATATACGTGTCCTAAGCGAGGACATTTTATTTTACAAACTGCGAAAGATCCTAAAATTAAAGATCATCGCCGGTCAGATTAGTTAACTGAATACAAGATTCCCAAAATTATTTGTTGTCGGGCGACCGTAGGGACCGATTTCCACTCACACAGAAAAAAATTCCCTTAGCAAAGGCCACCGCACACTTATATATTTTCTACTATTATATATCCATAGAAATTCAGTTTTTTGCAAATCCTACAGAGCAAAATGCACGCTTTCGATGCTTTTTTACCCCAAGCCTGGATAATCTGTTCTCACAGCCAATAGGAAAAGAAACCAAATTCCTGTTCCGATTCATCCACTCATAGAAGCAACAATGTAAATATATATATATGTTTTTCACTCATTCGCACACACCACACAATATAATCTTATAGTTGTTACAACCTAACTCAAAAGTGAAATTCATCAGCATTTCACAAAACCCTACACTGCATGTAACTCGCTCCGTATAAAGACACAGGTACAACCCTGTTTATCAGCCAATTTGGGTACGTTTGGGAACGCTACGGCTTTTTCTTCCACCCCAAATTACAAAACAGGCTGACAAATTTACCAATATTTATTTTGCGAAACAAATTTTAGATCTATAATATTTTACTTGGGAAACCCTTCGAACATGGGTTACTCGACGAAGACACTTGAAATATTGATTAGAGTAGCTATGAATTCCAAAAACCCATGGATCCAACATAATGACCTTTTCGCTAATCAAATTTAAAAACCGTAAAATTGAATCAATATTTTTAAACCCACTAAAACGTCATAACGGTATAATGATATGCGGAGCTTACGCTTAAAACCGCAGCGTTTCAAGAGATAAATACACCTTAGATCTATCGTTCACCAGTAAGGAGATAAAACACAATTCTTCACCGTTTCCTTGGATCGCGGATTCAGGTTTGTGAAACTTCGGCTAATACAGCAAAAACAAAAATAGTATGTCATATAACTTATTTTGGTAGCTGTAGCCCGGATGAGACGATTTTACGGGTGCTAACCATTTTTACTAGATCCAGAAACCCATGAAAAATCGAAAATAAATGTCACAGTGTGTTTACGGAAAAATGTATCATGTTGATGTAGTTGGGCGAAGTTTTAGACAAGAAATCGTTGAACACAAGGATACAAACAATTTAAAAAAATAGGTCTACCCACTAAAGACTTATCCATGGTATAGATACGCTAAAAGATTTTTGCACAGTTAAGCGCTAAGTAAGAAAACTCGGAGCTACAGCAAAGTTCGAGTTAACGATAATATGTTATCTGCCTTTGCAACAGAAACCGGCAAACGTCAAGGCACTGTTTAACCCCTATTATGTTCAATTACGTAGTGGACAGGGTGCTGTCGCAACTACGCGCCTGATGCCCTGGAGTGTCGATCGGTGATGAAGCTCACATACTAGATCTTGACTACCGAAGCTGAGCTGCAAAGAGCGCTATACCTCCTACAAGAGCGCATCAGCAGAGTTGGTCTAGATCTATAATAACTTACAGTGGATCATCAAGGCCGATATTGGTAATTCATTTCCGCTCGCTCTCAGTTTTTGGCCATTGATGTCTGCAGCGAATTGTAGGCGTATCCAAACTGGACCGCATAACAAATTCGAATCTGTATGCCTGCAGTGGTCAACGAAAGAATCTCGATGCTGAAGTTGCGGTGCGACGACCCAAAATGGATTGGGCACACGCTACGAGTGCAAATCAGACTTCCCGTTAAGGAAATACAAATTACAACCCCGCCGTTAACATGGTGAATACAGCCCGAACAAGCGATCGTCACATGCCAGCGATTGGTTAAATTCGATGTCGAACAGGCGTACAAAGACATGCCTTGTAATGTAATCGACGTGACGCACAAAACGCAATGTCCGCACGATTACGGCTATCGTAACCTCGAGGGGAGATCTAATGGTTTCTATTTTCTCAGTCAGTTCCAAGAAGCTACGGAGCTTACCCATCCACCTGGAAGTATCAATTGTGAGAGATCGATTTAGCTTAATTTGGCCAGTCGCCCCCACTAGGGTCCCCAATCCCAAGACGCTTAACGTCCTTTCGCGTAAGAGTTCGCTTGAATTTTGGCGAACGGAAGTCCTCGGGAAAGTTTCGTGTCGCATGAATCTACCCATTCCAGTTCATCAAAGAATCCGCGAGCCATGCTAAAGGTTGCGACCTCTTGACGTCAATCCTAAAAGTAGGTCGTCGAATGGGGCGATGATTTCAAACCATCTCAATACGCATCGCTGCATTAGACATCAAAACGCGGTGACAC